>PHWZ01000035.1:0-139209 GCA_004379285.1 Botryotinia calthae
CTACTGAAAGAGCTAGTCTCCTTCGCATTCGCTTAATGCTTTATACAGTAGCCATTGAATGGAAGTGAGTGAATGAAAGCCATTCGCTTTATTCATACAGGTATCTCTCTTCGACTGGCCCTCTTTAAAAGCTGCATCCCATTCTCGAATTGATTTCTGGATTTTAGCCTTCTGTTTTCGAACGGAACTTTCGTGATCAGAGGATGATTTGTTCACTGAGGCTGATTTTATATCCTGAAGATCTCGCACTGCTGATAACCATGCATTGAAAGGCTTTACACAAGTATTGGCAAAATGGTTGTGGAAGGCTGACCCACGTTCATCCAAGATCTTATAAACTTGATTTCCGCCAGTCTCTTCCGTGTCAAATAGAAGTTTGATTTCCTTCTTTGGCACTCCGTATATCGTATCGAAAAGAAAGTCAAAAAACTCAGGATCTTCATGGGCTAGCGTCATCACTGCTCCCAAATCAGTTTCATGTGCCAAGTGATTTCGTTCCTTTCTAGCGGTTGCCATCCACTCCGGATCATGTTTTTGCCACTGTAGTCGCACATTGTGTAACGTCATCTGGATTAGTCGATTTCGCATGTTGACTGTCTCTCCGATATATCTTTTCCTGTTGTCTCTTTCCAACATCTCAACTCTTTGATTTAAGACTCTGTCCCACCCCTCTAAAGATCTTGTTGACTCCTCTAAAGCTCTTTTCAACTCCTTAATATCTGCTTCCATCCTCTCTATTCTTCCTTTAAATGTGAGATTATTTTTATCGTGAAGGGTGGGATTGTTTGTGATTATCTTCTCCTGTGTGATGGCATCTGCGTGGCGAACCAATTCCATCCTGTCCACTTGCTCCTTGACCTTTGGTTTGATTGACTTAAGAGGACCTTTTCCAAACAGCTTGAAGTCTTCATGACTGAGAGAAATGTCTCCTAGGAGATGATAGGCTATATCTGTTTGTGTTCTCTGCTACAACAATTGTTAGCGAAGTATAACTATTGAGATTATACAGCAGAGTCGATCTTTGATGAATGTGAAATTTGAGGGGTTTATGGTATATGAGTATTAAAGATCTTGATGAGAGAACAAAGAGGGGTACGAACAAGTTTAAGGTCAGCTTGCCTATGTGTATTGTGGAAGCCATTGTATTGTAGTCTATAGTATCTGAGTGACCTGTTGAAGAGTCCACTCGAGATGGGTGAATTTCAAAGCTTTTGTCGGATCATTCTGTGAGTACAGGAATGGAGCGAACACTGGGATCTAGAGCGTATAATCTGGATGTATAGGGTGATGATGAGGCAGTGGTCTCTTTGCAATGATGGTTATAATAATTGCACTGAGTGTACGTGGTCCTGATGAGATATTTGTGTTATTATTTGTTGTTGGTATCAACTTGGTTGATAAGTGTGAAGTACTTTAGTCTATGGTGGTTGTAATCGTTCTTGACATTTACTGTATAAAGCTATGTACATTTATAGATAGATTAGAAGCTAGCGTCTGCGCTAACATCTGCGCTAGTCAATACAGCTCCCTCTGTATGATCACATGATTGATATCCCGACATTTTCCCTTATGGCAAAGCACATGCCAACTTCCAGATCTATCAGCATTGAAGGATTTGATTGATATGAATGAAGTTGATATCGAAGCAATAAAATGGGTAGAGAGGACTTAGGATAGGACGGAAAGAATGAATAGGATTGGAAGGGAGGAATAACAGGGAACCTCATCCGAAGGAATCCGGTATTCTCTCGGCTTGAGTGTCATTTTCGGCTCTACGCATAGAAGATCATAAAAGAGAGTTCCGAGTGTATGAACGAGTAAATGATCTTCTACAGTATCAGTGTTGGTACTAGTATACGGTAGTATAACGGTGGCGTGTATCAAGCTTTTAATATGGTAGTTCATATATATAAAAAGGGATTATATCACTCTAATAGATATTCAATATATAGAATACTATTACAAATATACAGAAATACAGGAATTTGATTTGAAATGTTTATTTTTAATTCAAAATGGATTGGAAATTTGTGAATACCTTTTGTAATATCCATTCCTGATTGATTTTGAGTTAAAAATAAGCATTCCAAATCAAATTCCCATATTTCCATATATTTTCAGTGATATTCAATATTGAAATTGCATTATATATCTTCAGTAATATATAGATCGATATCAATTACTTAAATATTATCGAAAAACTCGATACATATTACTATACGGATCAATATACGGAATACGAGCAATACTAGTAAGAACACTGTACAGTATAGCCTTTAGCGAATGTGAAAGAGACTAGCTCTTTCGCATCGTCATAGCTCTCTATATAAGAGCTATGGAAATCAAATATTTAGTTCTTTAAACAGAAATACAAACTTAACAATTAAGACTTATGAACAAACTGTAGATACTATGTCATCTGTATGCTTCTCACTTCGTTTGTACGAACAATCTTGCACTGCTTCTTCAAGTCCTTTGAGGGATGCGTCTGATGATTTTCAGATGGTGTGTGGCCAGAATTAAAGTATGCAGTCCGAAAGGTGGTATTATCATGTATTACATATACCGGCAGCCGTCTGGAACTTCAGGTGAAGACATGTTGAGCCAGGATACAATATGAAGCTACTTGATGCCAAATAATACGTATGCAATTTTGTAACTATATGAGGAAAACTGATAATTCTAGAACTAAACTCGCCTGAGATGATTATATGGGATGTGGATGATTGCGGCTGACTAGAAAGTGTGAATCTGGTAGAATTCTTGGTAGCAGAAGCAGCAGCTGAGCAAGCGATCTGAATCAAAGCGAATTTGTAGAGCGGAGATATGTTTTAGATTTCTACAAACATGCATATCATATATGTTGACGGTAGTAAAGTTTTGTTGTAACATTGGATGATTTCAAAAATAGCAGGGCTGCTACAAAGGAAGGTCGTAGGCGGGTGTTACGCGCTCGCACCTCAATGGAAACGATGTGTGATATTTCCAGCCATAGGAAACATCAAAAAGCGAGCCTATAATGAGTATGTGTCGAGATTTAAAGTCAGGATGTGCTAGAAGGGCTTCCTTGACTGGTCCTGCCAATGTGACAGGAGTCGAGGAGGTGGGTCACGTGTCTTGCCATTTATCGCACCTTCCCTTTTTGTCGTTCCTTTCCTGCTTTACCCTTTCATAAATAAACGTCACTTTACCTGCTGGGTAGCGTATACTCTTCATCTTCGGTGACTATATAGGTAATTGATAACTTCTATATTTCCTCTCCAGGTCATTGAATCCAACCATTTCAGTTTCGGTACGACGATCTGGCCATATAGACGTGATCAATATCACTGTTGTCAAATGCGAGTATAATTCCGTTTTTGTTCTTCGTGAGCATCTTTTCAACTTTTCGTTCTCACGAATCAAACTTTCGTCTGAAAATCATCAGCCAATAGGCAAGATGTTCAATTTTCAATTTCAGGTTCCGGCGCCTTGTCAGAATTGTCGTCGTTTTCACTACGGATATTGTCGTGATGCCCCGAGACAATGCTGGCGTTGTAATGATTACAACCACATCGAACGTTATTGTCCACGTCGTCGTACAAGATGGCCTCGCGATCAAGCACTACCAGGAACTCGTCAATGGTGTGATTATCATGGCTTGGATACTGATCCTACGCTTCGGTGAGTACACAATCGACAATTGCATTTACCATCCAAGAGTACCACTGACGTTCCTTCTTCATAGGACTAAAGTTCTCAACGCATTGAAGGTTTCCCCAAGCTGCAATATTTACATTGATGATTATTGTATCTACAAAGGTTGTGTAGAGCATCATTTCCGATGCGAAGAAGTGAGAGGCAGACCTTTGGCAGAGAGAATGACTCGTCGTAGATCCAGGTGAGTAGCTCTCATGGATCTTAAAGACCGAAACGTTGATTCAAACAGATCTCCTGGGCGAGAGCAAGTAAAGCGAGGTAGATCTCGTTCACCAATTTGTCAAAATTCGCCGTCACAAATGGCAAGACAGTTCAGGCCTCAGAGAAAGGTCTCCCCAGTCCGTCAAGTACGTGAACGATCTAGGAGCCCACTACGACAGCTAAGACAATCACCACCACGCACACCAATGCGACCTCGGGGACGATCTCCAGTTTTCGGTATCAATGGGGCTGTTAACCGTCAAAACAATACTACAGGCGCAGATTTTAATATTTTCCAGTCTTCGTATTTACACAACCAAGGCTTGCCTGCTAGCCAAAAGCAAATACCAGAGCAGAATATGCAGCAAAGCATTGGGAGAGTAGTTTCTTCGAATATAGCCAACCTCAACCCATTTCCAGCTTCTCAGGTCCCACTTGGCACAGTGTCGGCAAATTCACCCCTACAAGAAACCGAAAAGGGTGGCTTTATTCATAGCGTTGCCGCTCTTCAACAACCACTTCAAAACGTACCTCTAAAGGGACAAGACAATGAAGAGGTGTACGTCGAGGATCCATATTTCGTACTAGGAGTCAGAGAAGAGGCTCTCGAGAGGGAGTACGTCTGCAAATTCATTTCGTATTGGCTAAATGCAACTGTGCTAACACTGAAACAGGATTCTCGAGGCCTACCAAAAGCGTATGTGGGAAGTTGAGCTTGAACGTGTCGCAGACACAGAATACACAGAAGCTCCTGGACCAGATAATGTTTGGGATCAGAGTGTAGCCATATTGCGAGCGGCGAAGAAGAAACTTGTGGGTTATTGAGGTTTTCGAGGTTCCGGGTTAATACGAATGTACCGTGACTTTATTTGGCTTTTGTAAAGAAGATGAGAGGTTATTACACGAAAATTTGGGAACGATACGTGGGATGTTCTATTTGTGAATAAATATTAATGTGTTTAAATCTGATTGACAGGCTGTAAAGGGGGATGAGGGAAATGAGTTGACAAGATAGATGACCAGAAAATAGTTCTGCAGAATATAGCTTTGCAGAATATAGCTTTGCAGAATATAGCTCGTATTTGGTTTTAACGGCTATCTCGCTAGACAGTACCTTGTGAAACCTTTGCCAATACCAGAAGTCTCCCATCACTCGTTATAGTATCTGAACATCACTTGAGCATGGAGCTTAAGCGCAGAATAACATGCATACATTCATTTGATTGAAGCGTGTATCCCAAATTCAGAGGGTAGTAATACTGGCTATTTTTTCCTCGAGTCGACAATAGTGTCAATCGTATCATTTAAGATAAGAAGAAAGTCGATAGAACTTCTAAGGAGGCATCATATACCATAGTTATTGTAAGCGACATACCCCAGTCAAGTATGGTTTAACATTTTGTGGCATACTCAGGGTATCCAGAAAACACATAGGAAGTATTGAATAAATGCCACGATCCAAACCCTGTTGTAAGCAACTTGCTAAACTGGTTAGAAATCTTGGGCGTAGTGTCCTGGGTACTACAAAATACCTCAGTGTGTTGCTTGACTATCTGTTCCAACTTCGAATGTGAGCTGATGAGAAGTACCACCTAGCTCATCAATCCGTTGAAAACCAGACACCTATTGGCTCTATTCCAAGTGGAGTCTCATTTTCGAGATCATCCATTGTTTCTACCACTGCAAGCGTGTTAGCGTTGACTTCTATGCAATGTCACAAATCAAAAGCAAAGGAGGACTTACAGTCGTTTATATCCTGCCTTCCACTCTGCGTTGCATTCCAAGCCAGCCTAGAGCTAACTCTCACGCTTCTCAAAAATGGCAATCTTCCTTCTTCCACTGCATCATAGACTGCCCCAGCAGTAATATCAACCTCCGTGCCTGCTGTGCCGCTACAATCCAAATCCAATATTCGCAAGGGGTGGCCGAGGGGTATATTCTCGAACAATGCATCTGTGATAAAATCGGCAGATATTCGGAAAGCCGTTAAGGAGGAGCACATCAAAAGGACGTAGTCCAAGGCCCAAACACCCATACGATTCATCGGGTGTCGAATAGTTAGGTGTTGCAATTGAGGTCCCAGGTGCTCCAAGGTTTCTAGAAGTGCAGGGGCATATACCATACTGCAGTGTTGAATACTGAAACGTGAAAGTGTTGATGGGACGTGGCGAAGATGAGTCCGAAGGAAGTGGTCATCGACCCCGCCTGCTAAATGGAGACCTTGAAGCTTCGGTGGCCATTCATATACTTCGTCAAGTCTGTCTTGATCACTATTCGAGGTTCGCGGAAAAAGTAATGTTTCGAGTTCTTGCAGTGTCTTGAGAGTCTGAAACAGTAAGCGGGTCGATATCGAAGCGGAGATCAAGGAGAGATCTAGGTATCGGAGGTGGGTACATTTGCTGAGAGCGGGGAAGGAGTTGATAGCGAATGAGGCCTGTGGTGCTACAAATTCGACAAGATTCCCCTTTAATCGGCCCAGTAAACGTGCAGTCAAGCTCCTAGAACTATTGTGAACCAATCCTCCCATGTCAAGCCGGCGGACCAAAGGTGCGAGTGCGGATTGCCGTATATGTGCGTTTTTGGAGGGGCAAACAGTGGCTACAAAGTTATTGAAGTTTGTGCCACTAAGATATGGTCGCTCATATAGAATAGAGATAGATGCTGAATACCAGATCCTAGATACCAGTGCGCATGAGTAGAAAGTGTATTGGGTATCCAAGCGATTGGGAATGTACGAGAGGATTTGAGAAATTATTTCCATCGGGAGAAGAATCTCTTGCGCAGGAGCTTTACGATAAAGCTCTACCATTGATTCAGAAACCGGTTTGGGCTCTGAATTTTGTGATCTAATCGATAACTTGAGAGGCTGCGACATCTCCACATTCCAATTACTCTGCGCGTCGAGAGCCATTATTTAAGGTTCAACGTTGAGGATGCTTCAATAGTTTCTCGGTGGTCCGACCTTTCTAATCTTACAGCGCTATTCGTGTTCGTATTACGAAAAGATTCACGGCTCAAAGAAAGAATTTGCCAATCTATCAATGAAGCAGAGAGAAATCATTGTGATGGAAGCAAAATAAAGGGTTCGTACGGTGGATGATGGTATATTTTGTGGCTTCCGACATAGAGATAGCCTCGCCACAGCATTTGAGGCTTTATTTCGGGAGGATTAGTCAGCATTGTCGCTTGCGGGTAACTTTGACGACAATAACGTCATCTGGTATTAGACTCGAATCTAAGACTCGAATCTACAACACCAACCCTAAGGACTCACATCTCATAGTTGTATCTTGGAAAGTCTCCCTCTTGGATGCAAATGATAAATGTTCCGAGATTCTCTTCTCAAGAGTCGCACCAAATTTACGTCGAATCGCCCAAAGCAAACATATCAAACGTGCACCGAATACTCATATTCCTAAACCAATTCCAATTTTCATGTCTACAGGTATTTCAACCCACTACGTCTGACCTCTCAGTAAGTTCGCTCATGGCATCCACCTGAGCGCTATCCGTCGCACTGTAGCATATCGCAGGTTTCTTAAGAAGATAAAAGGCACGAAAAAGACTTTCAAGAAGCAAAGCTAGCCGTGCTAATATCTGCTATGAGGTTGACAGACGGTACGGAAGGACAACTGTAGACTTGGACTTCCCATGAAATAGATATCACGTACCCTCCGCTTTATACTGCCCCATATGAATCTGGCAATAAGAAAAGAAAACAGTTCAAGGACAAGAAATACTGCCTTGCTGTCTCCTTTTCTATGAGAACCAAGACGTCTTGATTTTGAGGTTGGGTTATGTTGCGCGCGAGACGGCAAAATCCTGGCCGCCTAAAAAGCTTGGACCTTGAGGCTCAATGATTTATTTGCGAGTGACTTGCTCCAACGACAATTTACTTTCACATGGATCTGAGAATGAAAGATATCGAGTTCCGGATCTGCAAAAGAAGCAATCTTTGTTAAAGCGCATATCTCGAAAACAGGAAGACCTCACGATCTGGAAATTGAAGCACCCTTGTCGAAGATTTTGAAAGAACTGTTCAAAAAATCTGTGTTAGGCGCGCATTTGCAGGACGGAATTGAGAGAGACGATTGTTGGGGATCATGGCCGGCACGAAGCGCGCTCGTTCACCTTCACCTCCAGGTTCTTACCTCTACTCAAATAAGAAATCGAATTCCGCGATAGAAGCACGCGTAGATCCAATCTATGGGCAGCGAAGTGCGCTTCCAGCAGATGATGATTCTCTCAGCTTAGACGAGGACGGTATAGATGCCTTAAACTATTTGAGATCAGTTAGGTGAGCATGCCCCATGTGAACTTCGATGTTTGCACATGCGAATATACGATGGTTTTGAATTATTACGTTCAGTTAGAATTATCGCTAACTGTAAATTCCAGGGCCGAAGCAGAAGACCTCCCACCCATATTCTACGCACCCACAGATACTGGGGGCGCAAATAACAACGGCGAGTACGATCGATCAATATATGAGAGTGGTATGGGCGACTTCAGAGGATTTTATAAGGATGGTGCTTATTATGCAGCGGCGGAAGCTGAAGACGAAACAGAGGGTGAGGAACACGAAGGGCAAGATCCTCGATCGGCGTATTACAACTCTATCTTGACGCGATTCGAAACTTTACGAATCAAACTGCACCAAGTTCCCCCGGCAGACCTAGTGAAAAATCTAGATGCAGATCATCCCACATATTTAAACGTATTGAGCACCAAGCTTTGCAGGTGGTGGAGATGGAAAATGAAGACAGTTGATCCGCTACCTGTGCAGATAGCAAGTATGGGTAAGGACACTGTTCTGAGACTACTGAGGCTTCTATTGACTGGCACGCTGTTACAAAGTGGCTCCGATATCAATGTGAAGGTCAGCATGTGGATCTGGGCATTATTAGCTAGGCTACCGGTAAGAGGGGAGTTGAGTAGCGATGAGATAGGAGTTGTAAGAGAATTAGGGAAAAAAGCTGTGATGCTTGGTGTTGGATTAAAGGCGGGTGGTGACTTGAAAGAGGGCTTAGATGAGGTGGAGAAGGTATTCGAGGCCGATAATGAGGTCGAAACTGCGGATGATGAAAATGCCACTGGCTACAAAGATAAGAACACAGAGAGGATTGAGAATCTGCCAGAAATGGAGTGCCAGATAACACAGAACAGCAATAATGCTACGCTGATATTAGACTCGACGGACAAGTCTATGCAATCAATTACAACAGCAAAGCCTATTACTCCGGATGGAGACGCCTTGGGAGCGACATCAGATGTCCATGAACTAGAAGCATTCAAATCCCGTTTACTCGCTAATCTCGCTTCAAATCCGCTTGTCGGTCCCACAGCAATCACAGATCCTCAGCCCCCCGAAGCGGAAGAGCCTACCAACTCCACAACCGAAGCGTCAGCGCTCACAACAGCGCAAGAACTATCTGACTGGAATACGAGAGCAACAATTGACATGATTATCACGATTTCAGGTGAGGTGTACGGACAGAGAGATCTGCTGGAGTTTAGGGAAGTATGGGGTGAGTAGGATTCCCTCGAGCGGCCTGATGACAACATTTGAACCATTTGGCAGCCAGAAACTCATTTAGCAGAAATACGCCAAACAAATTTCAATAGGTGTTGCAGACAAGTAGAGTCTAATCTTTGCATTATTTTCTCGCTTTAGCTTGAAGTGTTATGCGTGGTTGTAAGTATCTTCGTAGTAGGTTTTGCGGCAAGTAATATTTCTTTATAGATACAAATGGGGCGAACTAGCTTGCTTCTCATCAACTGAAGATAATACAGGTTTCTAGTTCTTATTGTCACATTCACTTGTTCTATACTATCGGTGGTCATGTTAACATCAATGACTGATTATGTAGAAATAAATGTGAATACAGGAAGTGTTGTATGATATACAAAGACCGATGGAATGCTAGCAGCCTTTCCAGATATTGCAGCTCTAGGCTATGCAATCATGCTCAAATAATCCATCCAGAAACGCCTTCCCAAATGTATGCAATCGACACAGAGCCCATTCCGAACCATTGATACCCATAATACAGATCCCATCTCCCATAACATGCAAATATTGCCCGAAGTCATGATAGCACATTGTTTCCTGGCCTTTCTTAAACACCGCCCATTTGAACTTCGTCTGCTAAATCATAATCCAAAAAGTCGGCTTCTTCAAAATCCACATCCGCATTCTCATCTCCACCAAACCTCATCATTTCGCTTCCTCTGCCCACCTCACTCTTCCTGGACCTCGGCACCGCAATTCTTCTATCTCCAACATCCATCAAAGCTCTTCCCCCATTTCCACCCTGTCCAAATGCGTTTTCTCCTTCTTCTTCGTCAACAAATCGCCTCTTGGCGCCATTGCCACCTCCGTAACTTCCGATACTATCATCGCTCCGCATGCTCTCTTGACTACTGTCCCATATTCTTCCTTCGTAGTCTTCCTCATCTTCATCTTCGATTGCCTCGCCCGATTCATTGTATCCTTGTACACTCATTCCCCCAACCTTCATCAAACCGCAGAAAGGTGTCAATTCCCTAATGCCAGCACGAGGTCTTGTTCCTTTGTATTTCGGCGCTGCGGGTGTCGAAGAAGGGGATGCTGATGCAAAGTTTGATTTTGTGGCAGGTGTGGTGTCTGAGAATAGATTGAAGGCGGAATAGGAACCGGTTTTGTATCCTTCGGGGACCGACTTGCGGATGCGCATGCCGACGGATAAGAGGGAGGACTGAATTGGATTTGGGAGAGTAGGTGGTTGGTATTGTGAGGGAGTAGGAGGTGCAGGAAGAGATGTAGTGCCGGGAGTGAAATAGGATGTTATTTGGGATTGGGAGCCGGCGTAGGGGCGTTTTGCTTGGCGGGCGGGCATGATGTTATTATTCTTGATGGGTGAGATAGTATGGGAAGTTGAGTATCAGGTAGATGTCTCTCCTGTGATGAAGCTGAGATCGGGTTAATAACAAGATGTTATTGAGTTTGTTGTGATGAGTCGAAAGGAGTTACGGTGTCAAAATTGAGAACAAAGCACAGAAATATCCGAACTCAATTATTGGATTGGTGGCCGCGAAATGAATGTTTGTACAATGAGATGAATGTTGATAAATTAAACACAAAAGCAACTGAGATGATGATGACGACGATGGATTTGATATTGATCAAGAATGAGAGGTTGGAAATTGTGCAATAGTTTTGTGAAATGAAAGAGGGGCTCATGCAAGATGAATTTCAGGGATGGATTTGGTATTCTATGCAATAATAATGAAACCAGTCGGGAAGCGCGATCGACCGCGAATTGTCGCGTTTAGTGGTTTTATGCTTACATAAGTAATGATTAATGATTGCGGGAATGGACCTCTGGACCTACAGAGTAGTCTGTGCTTCACGACAGCTCAGACTAATGAATGCTTTTGCTCAAACGATAACTGATTCTCTTCTCGATCACGTACGTGAGACAAAATTCAAATCCTTCATAGCGAAATGCTGGAAATTTATTCGGTTTCATGTCTGGCAAGTAAAGATTGACAAGTGCTAGTGTTATCTATTCGCATTAAGCGGGATTCAGCCTCATGTTGCAGATACGCATACACAGCCTTGAAGGAGTGGATCCTGAAGCTTGAATATCCAACAAGCAACCGACTCCAAGGAGACGTGAGATAGTGAGCTCAGACTTGAAGATATGGATGGTGCGGCTCATTCCGATCATTGTAACCTTTTACCAGATACCTCGACGGTCCTCTCATCGACGAAACCTAACCTTGAGCTGGGGTACATATCTTCCCCAGTTTGACCCCCTGAACAGTGTTTTCCCAGGGCCATCCTCGAAAATGTGGTGCATCTGGAGATCTTGAAGTGACATGTGCTGGCACCAGCATGTCAGACGATATGTGACTGGGGAGGTAGCTACCTGCCCTACTTGTGTATGCGTCACAGTAGCATCGACCCTACCAGAGAGAGAGATAGGGTAAATTAGTAGATCCGAGGGAAGGGTAACGTTAGATATTTTGGTCTTGTCATTGGCCTAACCGGCTATGCTGGACAGCCAGACTACCAGGTAGATAGTACTCTGCACAGCTTTTGTAGGCGCAAGGATTGGTCGAGACCACTTTGACTGAAGCGTTTGAACTGAATACGATCAATAGTGCCAAATGCGTTGTATGTATGGACAGGAGGAATCTTTTCCTTCTAGTATTGCTTATCGTCCTAAGAGAAATCAAGAATCACGAGTGCCTACCCAATCGTTCCAAGACTGACTCAACCGTATTAGCTCGAACTCCAAGAATTTGTAAGGATGGATGCTGGGCGGGGACCCCTGAAATTGAAGCTTTGACCACTTAGAGATAAAGATAAACACCAAAAAATATATCTCCACTCCACACTCCAACTCATTCACTTCGTACGCGCTTCACCCTTTTCCCTCACACCCTTCACATGTGCCTCACTCGCATCCAAAGATTCGTTGAACGGTAGCACCCACATACAAACGTTAAAAATGGCCCTTATCGCCCAAGTATCCCACAAGGTTTCCGTGAACTCCCGGCGCTACCAGCTGTTGAATCCGATAATATTGAAAAGCGGGAAGTCTGTGAATAGGATAGCCAGCTTTATCTGGAACCCTGCTCCGCCAGCTTATACCCAACGAAGATCTATATATTCTTCTCGACTGCCATCGACTTCCTGCTCTTCTTCTGCCACCCCTTGCTTTCCAAAACAATCGATTAAAGCTGCAATGGCTCCTATCACTCACCAACGTCGGTCTAGCACTGCAACTCCTGTAGCTGCAAACCTCCTACCAGGATTTGCTTTTGCTTTTGAGTATGTATTTTAACCTTTAGCATACATAGTTTCCAACCTGACTGGTTTATAGCATTGATGGTGTCCTGCTTCGATCTTCTTCGCCAATCCCTGGAGCATCCGAAGCTTTGAACTTACTTCATTCGAACAACATCCCTTTCATCTTATTGACCAATGGAGGAGGTAAACATGAAAGTGCTCGTGTCGCAGAGTTGAGCAAAAAACTTAATGTTCCCCTTACTGAAGAGAACTTTGTTCAATCACACACACCATTCAAACAACTTGTTGAGGAGTCGGATACAACCGAGAGTCTTAAGGATAAGACAGTTCTTGTCACTGGTGGAGATGGAGATAAATGTCGCAAGGTTGCAGAAATGTTAGTCCCTCTTTTTCTTTCCTCTGAGTAGGCTGTTTTGTTCCACAAGATAGCCTTGTATGGTGAATTCATTTAGGTTTAAGACATCAAACCTAGTAAAGATCCCAAGCAAAGACCAAACATCTCTGGGAGACGAAGCTAATCTTGAATACACAGGTATGGTTTTACCAAGGTCGTCACACCTGGCGATATCCTCATGGCTTACCCTACCATCTGGCCCTTCAACCAAATCTTTAGCGAGTATTATAGCAAGGCTACACGCCCGCTTCCCAGACCAGTCGATCTACAAAATCTTCCTGAATCTCTCAAATTCGATGCTATTATGATCTTCAATGACCCTCGTGACTGGGCATTGGATACTCAAGTTGTACTCGATCTCCTCTTGTCTGAAAAGGGCATTCTCGGTACCTATTCCTCCAAAAATGGCGACACTTCACTACCCAACAACGGTTGGCAACAAGATGAGCAACCAAAGCTTTTCTTCTCAAACCCAGATCTCTTTTGGGCAACGAATCACCATATGCCTCGTCTTGGCCAAGGAGGCTTCCAGGCATCTCTCGAAGGCGTTTGGAATGCTACTACCGGTGGAGCAAAGTTAGAACGCACTGTTATTGGTAAGCCACACCCAGCGACATACAAATATGCTGAGCGTGTACTCCACAAATATCGTACACACATGCTCGGTGGCAGTGGCGAATCCAAGCGAAAGATTCCACACCTGAAGCGCGTATTCATGGTCGGTGACAATCCGGAATCGGATATCCGTGGTGCCAACGAATTCGAATCATCTCACGGTACAGACTGGACCTCCGTTCTGGTCAAGACCGGGGTCTATAGGAGTGGTACAGTTCCTGCCCACAAGCCAAAGGTGATCGTCGGGGATGTCTATGAGGCTGTGAAGTGGGCTTTGGAGCAAGAAGGTTGGCATTCAGTGTTGTAACCATTTAATTTTTGCTAGTTGCTCTTTTTGCATTTTTGTGGGTGCGGCATATCTACTTTGGTACATGAGGATGGATAGGTTCTGTTTTGTCATTGAAAAGCGAGCGAACATTCCAAAAACAGACATGCATTGCGAATGGTGTTTCATAGAGTGGTGGAGTTTCGGTTGTATTTTGATTTTTATGATGTGCAAAACCATGAGACGATGGATGAGATACCAATGAGGACTGGCAATAGCCAGCCACCTCACTTTTATAGATGAGATAGATGAATATACAAAGAATTCCAAAGCAAGAAAAGTTGTTACTATTATTATCTTCGTCTTTTTGTATAAGTGTGAGCTACCCTTCTAGGTGCGTGAAATCTGCAAAGTAGTGTCATGTTCATGATATTGGCCGTAGTGATATTCAAAACCTCTTCTTCATTGAGCAAATTGAAACCGGCCGATGATTTCCCTGACTGATGAAAGTTCAATCATGTTGTGGTAAAGTACTACTTTAAGAGGGTGAGTCCCCAGAATAATGTGATGGGGCTGAGCCATAAGAACTCCCATAAATGTTTGGGAAGTAGCTTACCAGTATCGAACTTCATCTTACCCTATCTGTCTCATTCCGTGCAGATTAATTTGGTATTCACTGGTTGAGATATTCTATAATTCTCGTCGTTTTGGTGATGGTGATGTCGACGTTGACTTGGTTTTATATGTAGTGATATCATGCAATACTTGCAAATTCGAGGCTTGAGACGTGCTTCTTGGGATGCTAGGTAATCAGAAATAATCTTCGTTCATCATATTTTGTTCTTGGATTTCTTTTCATGACTTAAACTTCCCTCGAGCTTTCTCTGCATAACAGAATCTAGCCCGCGGTAGAGTAGCGAGCGGGGCGGAATTATCCAGAAAAGGGACATACTCGGCAAAAGCCGTTCTTTTTACACCGACGAAACGTCTACATTCACCCCTATCAAATTATTCCCTTCACGCCAGCACATGGTGGATTTGGCGACGTATCGCAACCTCAAAGACCACAATTGCAGCAATACTCGACTTTCTTTTGATTCTCAATTCATGACGCTGGGGAGCATACCTTGCACATCATGAGTTATAGTAAAAAAGATGAAGATGGCGAAATGGCCATTATGCGTGTGGATAGAACCTCTGTTTTCCAAGAAGGTCGGTGAACATTCCCAATAACAGGCCAGCTAAGCTAACATTCAAAGCTCGATTGTTTAACTCTTCCCCTATACAACCTCGAAGATGTCGTGTTCTCCTTACGAAGATTGCGCTTTTATTATACACCGGCGAGAAATTCCCTACCAACGAAGCCACTACTCTTTTCTTTGGTATCTCGAAGCTGTTCCAAAATAAAGATGCCAGCCTGCGGCAGGTGGTCCACCTTATCATTAAGGAATTGGCGCATTCCGCAGAGGATATTATTATGGTCACAAGTACAATCATGAAGGATACTGGTGGTGGAACAGATGCGATCTACAGGCCAAATGCCATTCGGGCGTTGTGTCGTATCATTGATGTGAGTGCGCCGGATTAATATAAGGGATATCATTGACACAGCCAGGCCTCCACAGTCCAGAGTATTGAACGAGTAATGAAGACCGCAATTGTCGACAAGAACCCTTCCGTATCCTCTGCTGCCTTAATATCTTCTTACCACCTCTTACCTATAGCTCGCGATGTTGTTCGAAGATGGCAAAGCGAAACACAAGAAGCTGCAACAGCTACAAAATCGTCGGGTGGCTTCTCCCTTGGTTTCTCGACTTCCAGCAGCCAAATGCCAGTTAACAACTCAACAATGACACAATACCATGCGATTGGTCTTCTATATCAAATGAGGATGCACGATAGAATGGCATTAGTTAAGATGGTTCAGCAATTTGGGGCCGCAGGTGCTGTTAAGAGTCCCGCTGCAACTGTAATGCTCGTCCGCCTGGCAGCACAACTGGCAGAAGAAGATCAACAACTCCGAAAACCAATGATGCAACTCTTGGATGGCTGGCTCCGGCACAAGAGTGAAATGGTGAACTTTGAGGCTGCCAAAGCCATTTGCGACATGCGAGACGTCACAGATGCCGAAGTTACTCAAGCCATTCATGTTTTGCAGCTTTTCCTTACCTCGCCAAGAGCTGTCACCAAATTTGCTGCGATCCGCATACTTCACAACTTCGCTTCCTTCAAGCCCCAAGCTGTCCATCCTTGCAACCCAGATATCGAACTTCTTATCTCGAACTACAATAGATCAATTGCTACCTTTGCCATCACCACCCTTTTGAAGACTGGCAACGAAGCCAGCGTTGATCGATTGATGAAGCAAATTTCAGGATTCATGGCTGATATTACAGACGAGTTCAAGATCACCATTGTAGAAGCCATCCGTAACCTCTGTCTAAAGTTCCCCAACAAGCAAGCCGGCATGCTAGCATTCCTCAGTGGTATACTTCGCGATGAAGGAGGATATGAGTTTAAGCGCGCTGTAGTGGAGAGCATGTTTGACTTAATCAAGTTCGTTCCAGATTCCAAGGAAGATGCGTTGGCACATCTCTGTGAGTTCATTGAGGATTGTGAGTTCACAAAATTGGCTGTGCGCATCCTTCATCTTCTCGGATTGGAAGGTCCAAAAACATCACAGCCTACCAAGTACATCAGATACATCTACAATCGAGTGGTTCTTGAGAATGCTATTGTACGAGCTGCCGCAGTCACAGCATTGGCGAAATTTGGTGTTGCACAGAAAGACCCAGAGGTCAAGCGCAGTGTTACCGTCCTCCTTACCAGATGTTTGGATGATGTTGATGATGAAGTTCGTGACCGTGCTGCATTGAACTTGAGATTGATGTCAGAGTCTGATGATACCGCGGATCGTTTCATCAAGAACGGTATGTTTTGATAATTATATCTTCCCCTGCACCACTCTAACCACCTACAGAAAACACTTTCGCTTTGCCATACCTCGAGCATCAACTTGTTATGTACGTCACAGCTGATGACAAATCAACTTTTGACAATCCTTTCGATATTGCTTCGGTTCCAGTTGTTACCAAGGAGCAAGCAGACGCAGAGGAGCGAACCAAGAAACTTACAACAGTCACACCAACAATCAAGGCTCCAAAATCTGGTCCCAGCAAGACTTCACAATCTGGCGCCGAAGCTGTTGCTTCCGCTTCTGCAACTGCTCAGAAGTATGCCCAGGAGTTACTCAAGATTCCAGAATTCACGCCATATGGTGCTGTATTGAAATCGTCTCCTGTTGTTGAATTGACAGAATCAGAGACTGAATACGTTGTCACCGTCGTCAAGCATATCTTCAAGGAACATATTGTTCTTCAATATGAGGTTAAGAATACCCTGCCAGATACTGTTCTTGAAGAAGTGTCCGTGGTTGCGAGCCCATCTGATGAGGAAGAGCTCGAGGAAGATTTCATCATTCCTGCCACCAAGCTTGTCACTGATGAGCCGGGTACTATCTATGTATCTTTCAAGAAAATCAGTGGTGAAGCTGCTTTCCCTTCAAGCACCTTTACCAATATCCTCAAGTTTACCACTAAAGAAATTGATCCAACAACTGGTGAGCCTGAAGACACTGGTTATGATGATGAGTATCAAGTCGAGGATCTCGAACTTACAGGCAGCGACTATGTCGTCCCTGCTTTTGCCGGTAACTTCAATCACATTTGGGAGCAAGTGGGTGCCTCCGGCGAGGAAGCCGAAGAGACACTCCAATTGAGTGGTGTCAAGAGTATAGCAGGTATGTTTTCTTTTCGGAAAATACTTCTGATTGAAAAACTAATAATTTTACAGATGCTACTGAACAACTTACCAAAACACTTTCACTACAACCCCTCGATGGTACTGATGTACCAATCAACACAACTACTCACACACTCAAATTATTTGGTAAAACAGTTACCGGAGGAAGAGTTGTGGCTAATATCCGGATGGCTTATTCTAGTAAGTCGGGGGTCACAAGTAAAATTGTGGTTCGTGGTGAGGAAGAAGGGATTGCAGCTTTGGATATTGGGTCTGTTGCTTAGGGGTTAGCGATTTCATGGAGTTGAAAGTTGGGTGCATTTGATGATTGTTGTTTAGATAATGGGTATAAGACGCTGTGGAAAAATGGATTGGCTTCATCTCATGGAAGATGGAGGATACAGCATGAATCATCGAGTCAAAAATATGAAATGTGTCACAATTAATGAGATTTGACATGTTCGTTTTTTCATAGTTCCCATAGTTCCTTTGGTTTTCCAGATCCAGATGAACAGGTGGAGAAGTACCTAGTCTAATGTTCAATAGTGCGGTATTGATCTCATCTGAGTTGATATACAAACAGATTTGTAGCTTGAATTGATATGATTCACGATATATGATTCACGATATATGAGTATTTTGAAGAAAATTCGGCAATCAATTGCACAATGTGTTGGCTCTGTGGCCCTGGGTTTCTTTACTGGTTGCCCCTATCAGAATGCCTGAAAAGCTCGGTACTGATATGACGTTGCATAACTTGGGGCTTGGCACGTTTTCTAGAATTTAGAATTCTTGATTTGAGGTGCCTCGATTTTTCTTCACATACGACAAAGAACGAAAGAACATCGTTGAATAATTTCAAACCCTTCTCATGAAATTTATCCTTACTCGAAGATCCTCCTAGACAACCCAAGGTCTCGTCACAATGGTGTACGTACGACAAGAAAAACTTCCAGGCCTCAAGCAGTAC
The DNA here is from genome assembly GCA_004379285.1 of Botryotinia calthae. Taxonomy (NCBI): domain Eukaryota; kingdom Fungi; phylum Ascomycota; class Leotiomycetes; order Helotiales; family Sclerotiniaceae; genus Botryotinia; species Botryotinia calthae. The sequence goes on from PHWZ01000035.1 coordinate 18,746, forward strand.
AAATATTCTGGTGTCGACCATTCCCTCTTATCTCGATATGTTCTCAAGCCATTCTACACAAATTTCGTGATAAAATGTTTCCCAATGAGCATGGCACCGAATCTGATTACCCTTACGGGCTTCAGCTTCGTCGTTGTCAATATCCTGACTTTGCTGTGGTATAATCCGACGCTTGATGTGGATTGTCCACCTTGGGTGTATGCCAGTTAGGCTGTCGGATTATTCTTGTATCAAACCTTTGACGCGGTCGATGGGACTCAGGCGTATGTTTACATTCTTTTGTAATTGACACGAAAGAAAAAAAAGCTGACATGGCGCGCGTCGAAATTACAGACGACGAACACATCAAAGTGGGCCGCTTGGAGAGCTCTTCGATCATGGCGTTGACGCAGTCAATACTTCTCTCGAATGTTTGATTTTCGCGGCTTCGCAGAACTTTGGAATGGGCTGGAAGACAGTCATGGTCTTATTTGCTTGTGCGAACCCAATTTGTGACCTCTTGTCAGCATTATGCTAACGATTGGCAGCTCTCCTCACATTCTACGTACAAACCTGGGACGAATATCACACAAAGACATTGACATTGGGCTTGGTTTCTGGACCTGTGGAAGGAATCGTTATCCTCATCACAGTCTACGCGTTTACTGCAATTAAAGGCGGGGCAAGCTTCTGGAGTCAATCGATGTTCAGAACTGTTGGCATCCCACATTACGAGTTTATTCCTGAATTTATTTATGAATTGCCATTCAATGAGTGGTATATGGTTCAAGGTGGAATTGTGCTGGTTCTCAACACTGTACAGAGGTAACTCTACCCCTCCTTGACCCTTGTCAAAATGTCTCACAGCTAACGACCCCTCCAGCTCCATAAATGTGATCAAAGCTCGCAGAGCTCGTGGAGACAGATCTCGAGGCGCGCTCTTGGGTCTCGTTCCCTTCTTCTTCACCTGGTCGCTCATTCCAGCCTACCTTTATCTCAATCCGGAAATTCTCTACAATCATCTCGTTCCTTTCGTTTTCTTCGCTGGGCTTGTCAATGCTTACTCGGTCGGCCAGATGATCACTGCCCATTTGGTCAAATTGCCATTCCCTTACACAAATGTGTTGAACCTACCGCTTGCTTATGGCGTCTTTGACTCTGCAGGGCCATTTTTGAAGGAGAATTTTGGATTCGGATGGCCGAGTGCTCTTGGTGGCGGTGTATACCAAGTCGCATATCTCTTCTGCATGCTTGGTGTTGCGGTTGGAGTTTATGGAAGCTTTGTGGTGAGTATCCGTTTCTCCATTTTCTAATGTACTTTGCTAATACCGTAAGGTTGATGTGATTGTTACAATTTGCGATTACTTAGACATCTGGTGCTTAACTATTAAACATCCATGGAACGAGGAAGAGGAGGCAAAGAAGGCCGATTAGAATACTCACTTACAACGAATATAACGCGAACATGACGGCAGGGGTTTTAAGCATAGGTTGGAGCTAGTTCAGGGTTGGGATGGCTGGGCGGATACTTGCAAGAGTATAATATTCGGTTTGTATATATGCCATTTATAGCGAGTTAACAGACTTATCCATTTACCTCTACAATCTTTCTCTTAATCGGTTGTGCTGCCAAGGATTTAACCTTCATTCTACGTGATACATATATCAAGAAGGAGAAAAAGGCTAGCTAAGATTAGTTTTTTAGTGGCTGCGAAGTTGTGCACAATTTTTCAATTCGATCTGAGATGCTAGGCGAGGCTCGCTTTTAGAATATCCACCTAATTACCCATGACATCTTCGCCTTTGCTTCTCCCCGCATGTGAAACATTTTTTCCGTTGAACTGTGTCTTATGTCGCCCTCGAGACATTTACCCTCCAACGGAAATTGTGAAATGAATTTTTTGCAATTCGGACGACCGTATGCAGCGCCTCGATATCAATATGTCACCCTGTTTCTACACAATTATCATTCAATACTGCTGAAAGGAATTGAAAATCTCGGTCTATGTGAAGCCGAAACCGCGAGTTGTGTATTCTAGGGTTGTAGTGACGATGAGCATTCAGGTCGCTCTTGTTTCGATCAGCAATGGTTAAATTTCATGCATTCTGCATTCCTAATTCGGAGGTTGTATTTTTCCGGAGGAAGTCAATTGGATCAAGCTTGATCTGAAGTTCGATCTGAGCCTGCAACTCCCTGTTTGCTGTGCAAAATCTGCATGGTATTGGCCCAACCCCGCACAATGCAATGGAGATTTAGAAATGGCGAAGATGCACCGTCACGTTTTGCCAAATGTTTATATCTATTTAAGGTTCTGTAGTGTCTCTGTATTACAATCCACATATGATTTTTTTATCTGTACTTTGAGATAGCTATCTATCACTTAAAATGAAATCGCTTCATTATCTCGCGATTTTGGCTGTCTCGCTCTTCAGTAGCACCAATGGAAATCCGTCAGTCCTTACTCCTCGAGCTACTTGTACCGTTCAACCCAGTTTGAACGGTACGGATGATGCGCCTGCTATTCTATCTGCATTTAAAACATGCGGTAAGGGAGGAACTGTCGTCTTTCTCAATCATACATATACCATCAATAGTATCATGAACACTACGGGACTCTCCAATTGCAACATAGATATCTATGGAACACTATTGGTGCGTTTTCAAGGCTCCTCGTGCATCGCCTTCGTCAACTGACTTCCCATATTAAGTGGTCCACAAATATAACCTACTGGCTGAACCACTCCATGGCCTTCGGCTATCAAAACCAAACTTCAGCATGGTGGCTCGGTGGCGATAACATCAACGTGAACGGATACGGATACGGGACTTTGAATGGCAATGGACAAGCTTGGTATGATTTTGTCAAGGGAATTTCGAACTATCCAAACAGACCTCATGCGCTTACGATATGGAATGCGACGAATTCTGTATTCAAAGGGTTACGATTCGTGCAGAGTCAGATGTGGTATGTTGTATTCCAATCATCTGGTTTCATGATACTTGAAAGAGTTAATAAATAAAATAGGACCATGACAGTCTTCAAGTCCTCCTCGATTCTCCTCCAAGACATCTACGTGAATAGTACTTCCTCTTCCGGTAACCCCTCGCGCAATACAGACGGGGCAGATACCATCTACAGTGACAATATCCACTTTGATCGCTGGACAGTTGTTAATGGTGATGATAGCATATCTATGAAAGCTAACAGTACCAACATATTAATCACAAACTCCACATTCTACAACGGGTTGGGAGTGGCAATAGGCAGAATTGGACAGTATAAGGGTGTATACGAGAGTATTGAAAATGTGACGGCGACGGGAATCGTATTTTATAAGACTTTGCATGGAGGATATGTGAAAACATGGACTGGAGAGCAAGTGGGATATCCACCCAATGGTGGAGGTGGGGGTTTGGGATGTGAGTATTCTGGGGGATGTCCTTTGGAGATCTTGAGAACGTTTCTAACATGAATGCAGTTGCGAAAAACATAACATTTGAAAATTTCTCCTTCAATTCTTTGAGGGGACCCCCGTTCTCTATTTCACAATGTACGACGTTCTCTGGCACAGTAGGAAATTGTTCTTCGTCAGCGTGTAAGCACTTTAGCTTTCATTCTCTTCTTCTCCCCTTTCCCGATCCTACTACTTCATGGTTTTAAACACATTTTCCCATGGGAAATACTACCACGTCCTCCCGAGCTAATGCCCTACAGTTCAACTAAGCGATCTGAATATGTACAACATATCCGGCAGTATGACGAATCCTATAACCAGTTTCCAATGTAGTGCTGTCGCCCCCTGCACAGATATAACCATGGAGAATATCGATGTCGTAGATGCAAATAACACGGCTGGTGTAGGGTATAAATGTACAAATGTGGTTGGGACGACAGGGTTCACTTGTACGGGCCGTACTTGAATTTACGAAAATGATGAAGAATGCGTGGGTTTCCCTGCAAGGACGCCGGGAGAAGAGGCATTGATGAGAGTTTCGGGAAAAGAGCGTGAAGAATAATGGATGGGCCGAATGAAATGAGATAAACATATTGCTTAGGTACATTCAGTAACTCTTTACTAACTAGAAGAAACTCTAGCACAACTCAGAATGCACCTCTAAGTAAGCACATCACTTCGTGGCTGCACACAATCATTTAGATGCATATACTTTGCCGGGCTATTATTGAATCCATCGGTGTCACCTCCGTGAGATACTCGTATGGTCTATCAAGAATGAATGTCCTATGTGATTGAAATAATCTAATTAGTCGTGCCAGTAAGAGTAAGTACAAGAGTCAGAGTAACATTAACGTGTTGTACAAAGAAGTCTTTAGCGAACTTTGATAGGGCTTACGCTAAGTATATACGTACGACAAAGCAGCATATTCACATGTATTTTATACAGATTTTCGATAATATTACTAATGAAGGCGAAATTTAATAGTGAAGCTGAATTGAGCTGAGTTGAGTTTGAGCAGTGGTTTGAACTTGTGTAGTTTAGCTAGAAGAAAGAAGGGCTAAAGCTCGAATGGTAAAATAGGTCTGGTATCTTCATGACAGAATATCATTCTCGAACAAGAACTGGGTAATATGCATTTTCGGAATCATTCTGATGATTCTCGAAATATGGCACAAACCTCCAAGCAAGTATGGGTTTCCTATTCAAATTTGCATAGTTTGGATGCAATGAGGAACTTAAATTGGGTTGGATGTGCACTTTAAACTTTGGCGACGAAGGGTCTGATACACGACTCGATTGGGCCCCTTAGGGAGTTTGCAGTGAAGACCCATGGATGACTTTCATTCAAATACCACTTGTTTGTTTTATTGATGCCCGGTGGTATATATCTTCTTTGAGCTTTTATCTAGGTCACAGCCTGCCTTTTCATCAGCGCTGGAGGATTGACCGTTTGGGACCATTCAGGCATCACTTTCGTGAGATCCGTTAGTTGTACATAACCACAAGACTAATTTGCTGGAGTTCTTGTTAAGCTCATGGTAATTCTGTTATGATTCAATATTCAACATTCAATTTCGATATTCTACGAATATATCATCATTTCGAATCGATTCTTACAATAATCAACTCATTCTTGTCATCACGAAGAATCATTACAGTAGCGAATAAACATGGCATAACTAGCGAGTCCATATTTTTTGGTATCAACTGCAAGATAATTCAATTGCTCTCACCGAAGGAACTGAGGATACATTTTGTTTCAAGCAAGATGGTAAATTAGAGACTGTTTCTGGCCCACACGAAGGGACGGAGAGAGTTTTGGGGACATATGACCGTGGTGATGAGCCAGGTTTTCTTGAAAAGTTAGGCCCTATTTGATAGCAATAATCAATTCCAGCATATATAACAATATTAGACCTATTCTTCCCTATTTAGCCGAGAAACTAAGCTCTAATACTTTCTCGTAAGCTTATTTCCCCCTGTTTGACCAGAAAAACTAAACTTTAATCAATTAAAAGTTTCATGTATTACTTATGATCAATCAGAAGGGGTTTTATAGTATCGCAATTATGAAAATGGCCTCGTTATAGATTGTGCAATATTGTGGCACAGATTTACCCCGTTTACTTCTACGAATCCATTAACTTCTTTTATAACCTTTCTCTTGTTTCTATAAATTTATAGACCGAGAATCTGCTCTTCGTTTCACAAGGCTACTAGCCATCCGCTTGGTTTGCTTTGCAAAACATCGCAAGTGTTTCTCAATTAGCACCGTCAACAATAAATATATTTACCTCGTAGTTTTTCTCAATCAAGTTGCTGCATCATGTTACTACTCACTGTGGCAGTAACTTTGTGCGCCATTCCAGTAGCAATAGTCATATGGTCGGCTCAATCACTGGCACATAACCGCGCGAAAGCTCGTGCCATCGGTCTCCCCTACCTGGTGCGTTGGACGTCACCGATGAACCCATTCTGGCTTCTTTACGGTAGCTCCATTGTACGTCTGTGTCGCCGGTTTGGAATTGCATCAGAAAATCTGACTCGCATTTATTCTCATGGTTGGGAGGCCAACAAACGCTCCCAGATACACATCGACTATGGGGATGCATTTATACTTGCCCACCCTGGAGGTGTACAGCTCTGTGTTGCCGATGCAAGCCTTATCTACGAGATTCTACAGCGATGTACCGACTTCAGACGAAATATGGAGGAGATGGCTGTTCTGAATGTATATGGCAAAAATCTTTCCACAACAGACGACCAGGAATGGCAGCAGCATCGCAAAATGACAACAGTGACATTTACTGAAAGAAACAATGAGCTAGTTTGGCAGCAGTCATTGGCTCAAGCAAACGGAATGTTGGAGTACTGGACACAGAATGAGCAACAACCAATTCGATCTACACATCAGGACACAAAAACCTTCACGCTTAACGACCTGGCAGCCGCATTATTCAATCAAGTGTACCCATTCGAGAAACCAGAAGCCGGAAAGACACACAGCCACGAAGGCGACAAGTCGTATCAGTACCGTGAATCGCTTTCCACCATTTTATCGTCCATTATTCAAATCTTCGTCTTCGGTGAACAAGGTCTAAAGGCTTGGTGGACCCCCAAGTCTTTCAAGCATGCAGCCAAGGCTATGGATGATTTTCGATCATATATCTTTGGTCTCATAGACGACGAGACCGCCCATAGCCCACGGGAAAAAGATTTCAATGATCATCTACTTGCACGTTTGGCACACGCATGCAAAGAAGATTAACCGGGGGAAGACGCGAGCTTGAATGCTCGAGAGAAAGGAGAGACAATCAGGAAAATGACGCTCACGAGGGAGGAAATACTAAGTAATCTGGTCGTCTATGCTTTTGCTGGCAATGATACAACAGCTATCGCTCTCACAAATCTCTTTACTCACCTTGCTGCAAACCCTGATACCCAAGACTGGATATCCGAGGAAATAAATTATTATTTACCGTCCAATGATTTAGGCTCATGGGGCTATGGAACTTTCTTCAAATTGAAGCGCTGTTGTGCTGCAGTAGTAATTAAACCTATGCACATTAACATTTTCGCCTTGATGCAAAGCTAATTACGAGCAGATGGAGACCCTTCGAATATGCCACCCACTCTCACAGCTTGTGAAGACCACGAGTTTATCTGCACAGCCCCTGGAAATCAACGGCAAAACTTACATGATTCCTGCCGGCGTTTCCGTAAATTGCTCTCTTCCAGCTCTGCATACACATCCACGGTATTGGGCAGATAACCCTTTGATCTGGAAACCAGCCCGCTTCATCAGTACCACCGATTCAGGTCATGATAACAAAGAACCAGATGAGCGAGGAAAATTCGATGCCAAAATCCTTGCACCTGAGACATCCGAGAAGTTCATGCCCTTTGCTTGGGGCCAAAGAGTCTGCCCTGGCAAGAAATTTGCCCAGGTTGAATTAGTAGCCGTATTGGCCAGATTGTTCAGAGATTGGAGAGTCGAGCCTGAACCGAGACCGGGAGAGAACTTGGAGCAGGCGAGAGACAGGGTGTGGAGAAGCAGTTTAGTCGTTGATCACGAACGCCATATGTTGCATGAGATGGTGAACCCCGAGAATGTAGGCCTAAGATTGGTAAGACGAGGAAATCTCTGATTAACAAGGGCATTCTTCTGGATCATCATCGCAGAATACTGCGTTGGTAATTTACTATTCCTTGCTACATCGATGTTGTAGGGTAGCATTTTGGAATCAATTTTGTCAGGTAGCATTCACGCGAATCCCTACCTTGAATTAATTCGATATATTTGTCGATAAGTAGCAATCGCGTGCTGGTGACTACGAGTTAAAACCTTCAAATATCAATAAATGAAACATCAAATGGTAGCCAACAGAAAGTATAAAATCGAGGGAAAAATCATACGTTCTCGGTTCTAATAAGGGTATCGTATAGTTCAATTTGAAAGTCGAAAACTTACCCAGTATTAATTGAGGAACATTTTGTTTCATAATCAAAAGAAGTGTTGCTATGTCGGACGCTTCCGACTTGTGTACTGTAATGGCACCATGAGCCTTGCCAATGATAATGTCACAGTAATTGCCGAATGCCGAGTAAGATTTGCTGTTCCCCGCATTCGACAAGAAACCATCTTTTCTTCCTATGTTATACTAGGTAGTTATATTTGGACCACTGGCACGAATTAACGTCTCCAATACATGCGATAGAAAATCAACCTTCCAAACTGATGAACCTCCCTCTATGGCGTCCTCAATAATGCAGGCTATAATTCGCAGCTAAGAGTAGGAGCATTGTTCATAGCAGAGGTAGTCCGATACTCTCATTTCCAGATGGATTCAGGACTCACTAGATGCAAAGCACCTTGCTGAGTATGGAGAAGTGATGCGGAGAATGTCAGAAATGGAAGGTCTCTTCGTGATTTCGATAACTGGGCCGCAAGCCCCTGTTTCGGTATTCAATGCTCATGCTGATAAGCTTCGATCTGATATGTTGAAGTCTCGATACAAGACGAAGTATAAGGAATTAAAGAAGGTGCTTAAAGAGGTAAAGGAAGAGAATGTAGATGAAAAAATTAAAAATGCTTTTGAAGTTGTAAAGAAAACGGAGTCGAAGATCAAGAGTTTGGACTCCTTCATTGAAAAATATACTAGCGATATTAGGAAAAATGAGAAAAAACATGAGCAGCTCAATGGGGGACGTAGAGCTAATGATGAGAAGAGCAAAGCAGTGGATGAATGGTAGCAAGGGGAATAAAGATGAGGGGGTGTGTCTAAAACCAAGTGGAGAGTAGATCACAGGTATGCTAGAACAAACTCGAAAGTTTAATATACGCGGAGTTAAAGGGTTTATGTTATTCTTAGAATTTGGAATGGAGAATTTATTATTTAGCAAATACTGCCTTCTTTATTAAACTCGCTTAATAGCTCTTTCCTGGATCCTATTGTCAATAAATAATAAATAATCAATTCATTTATAAATAATAGGGTTTTAAGGATAGTAGATTATGGAAACTCTGTGAAGGTTTAGGGCATGCCATTAATTCATTGTTCCGAGAATCCGGCTTATATGGAGACTTTCATGACAGGAATCAAGTAGCTAATAAGATTCAGTCGTTTATCAGTCAATCCGGTATGCAAACTGGACGTTCGAAGATTCGAATATGAAAATCCAAGAAAATCCAAGAGCAAAGCGACTTCAAAGATGAGGTATAAATTAAATAGCGTTCACTAAACGCTCTAATTAATTCATAAAGACATACTACCGCCCAAAATTCCAAAGGGGAACGCAACTAAGAACTCCTTGACGTACTTCACTCGTTTTGAGCAGTCTATCTCATCCCATATATCCAACAACCAGCCTAAACACCTTTGATACTCTCCGTGCCATCTCATAAATCATAGTAACTCATCACTGCCACTTGCGACACTGTTCTCGATTGCATCCACTATTGCGCTCTCCACAAAAACTGGTCCTTGCCCATCGCACTTCGCAGCGTTCTTCAGCCTTTCACTGACTATTCCTACATCCACTAGACCTTGCTTGTACAGTGGATGTTTGATAATATAGTCCCATGTCGCACCCGCCGCCAACAACCTTTCCCCCTTATCACTTGTTACAATTCGATGGCTGGGAAATTTATTGTCGTGCGCATGTAGAACCTCACTGTAAAAGTCCGTAGGTGTATACTTCATGGGCCCGACATTCGATAGGGGTTGCGGATTTCCATGATTAGGATACCTCGATGTCGCTTTCAATATTTCATTTTCCGTCGCAGCTTTTGTAAGCTGTAGTTTCAAGCGCTCGTTTTCTTGAGCCAGATCTCCGGTACTCTTTTCAAACTCTGCAAGCTTGGCTTCTAACTCTTTTACATGTCTCTCTTTGCGTTCGCGGAAGGCTCGTTGTCTGAATTCTCAGGTCTTAGTATAGTATAGGATGGAGTAAAGCTTCAAAATGAGTGAGCTCAAAGAGATGGTCTTACGCTTGGCGGTTTTGGGCTTTGCGCCGGGATTGTGCCGGAGTCAAATTCTCCTCTTCGTCGCTATCTCGTCGCATCGCATCGTCCATTACGTCGGTAGGCATCTCGGTGTACATGGGATGGGAGATCGATGGTTTGTGCTGTGAAAGCGGGGTTGTGACTTTGGGAATGCGCGAGTCGTACTGATTGGCATAATCATAGGGTTGGAAGTGATCAAAGGCATCCTGCTGTGTGATGTTAGCAGGAACATGCTGCTCCAGGAGATGGGAGAAATACAGGTGGAGAGTTGCTGAATTCATCGGTAGTTGATGCATTTGTATGAGTTGGGGTAGGAGGGAGGAGAGGGAAGAACGACTGAGCATTCGGGGTGTAATATGAATAATCCATCTTGTATGTTGAAAGGAGATCGATGCGCCAAGAGCGTTATCGAGTAAGAGCTATACTATCAAACGGTATTTAATATCTTCAATGGAAGATGTTTCTTCGATGGTATAATATGTTCGCCCACGGCTACAATGATACAAACTCCTAGAATGAATTCGCTGGGTTAAGAAGGCTTGTGAGGTCGTAGATGCTTGGAGCATTTTACGCTAGGAACCCTGGAATTTGGTAAGGATGGCGATAAAAACGCCTGAGCATCACAAATCTTCCCCCCTTCGATAAATTCGGTAAAACAGGCATAGCATCCTATTGCACAGATGCTACATACTTATCCCACTCCAAGTACTTTACATACTCGTACGTTTACTACCAGGAATGTCATGAGACCTCTTCACTTATATACCCTGTGAGTAAGTATGCTAATTGCAGGATATGTGTAATTACTCGGTCGAAACCGTTGCGACAGACAGCAGCTGGCGGAGGAAATACAACAACGTCATTAGGAAAATGGTTAAAATTACGCATGTAAATTTTCATCCAACAAGACAGCCTGAATCCACATGAGAGCTGTGCTGTTTTTGCTGACAGCCATTACCAGATTGAACAGAGAGTTCCAACGTGAAATACCCCAAACTTACACTGGGCATCTCCTAGTAAGCAGCAGCGGGATGCAAAGTAATATCGAATAGTATCTGGACTACTGTTGTTCACAAGAGAGGTCGCTCGATTTTCTCACGACTCGGATGGCATACAATACTCAAGTCCAGAGTTCGGTGCATAGAATTAGTTTGACTTATAAGCGCTCCTTATGTGCCTGCCTTGTGTTTGCAGAGACGACCCTTGTTTGCCGTTCCGCCGACTACTAGGCTCTTGTCAATCATCAAGCATGTGTCCTGCGGATCAGACGCGAAGGAACAATAAGCATAACTATACATTGCTATCTGTCAAGAAACGACAATATTGCAACAGGGCTACTAGAATATATGCCCTCTTGCTCTTATGAGGCTTAGAGACTCGAGCCACCAGCTTCATGTACTTATATATAAGTGGTCCATAGCTTCCCTTTTGCTATACTGCAGCTTTTGTCCTCGAGTAGCTTAACGAGAGTTCAAGCCTTTAAGCATGATGCTCGGTCAGAGCGGAAAAGGTACAGGGAGCTGAATGCGGAAATACCTGCAAAATCAATGGATTCCGTACTGTTATTAGCGAGAATCGCATGGTCCCTGATGCCACTCGTAGGCTCTGTGGAATTTGATCATGAGCCTTACGTCTCACTAGGCAATCGCCGTATGTTTCGAGGAAAACTTAGGCATCGTCGACGAGAAGAACAGCTTTTCGTGTTTCTGAAAGTAAGCTGCCTGTAAGTCTATCATAATTGGAACACAAGTAACAGGTTCATGAGGGACTGATCCGATATCTGATCTGATACTAGAGGATATTCATCTCACAGATTTTCTGAAGTTACATTCGCACGGTTTCAGACTGAGTGCTTTCAAGAGATGAGGAGACGGTTCATTACATAAGCGGTGCTAACTCATCACGCGACAAATCTTCATAAGTTTTCACGCGATCAAAGACAATGCCCGATAGTAACATTGGGGCAATGATCGTAACTGCAGTCCGACGATCATGTTACATGCTCGCAATGCTCGTTTCCGGGTCGGGCGCTGTCAATTTCCTTCAATGCAGTTTAGATTTGACACCAATTTTGGCCCCAGAATCAAGATCCCCGGTGTGAGGACGCGCAAGTCTCGTCAGTGATAAACTCCTGGAACGGACGAAGAAATATTCAAATGGTCGATCGATCAGCTCAACATGCTCGGAGTCTAGTATTGTTTCACTCCGAATATCACAGCTTAGGAAAAGAATTTCTAGAGACTGTATTGCTTCCCACCCGAAGCGGACGTGTCAAAGACTTTACTCATACCGTACCAGTACTCTGCACATATTTCACTCCACCTGCGTCATCCTTGTATAATTTCTTCTGTGAGTATATATACAAGTACAATGCTAGACTCTCGGCAGTACTATCTCATCTCGCGAACCAGTTTTATACCTGGATCGCAACAGTTTCTCGAATCGCGCGTAAGAGCTAGAAATACTGGGCATGGCCATAATGCCCTCATTGGTATGAGTTTCCCTATATACTTGAACGCGTTCAGCTTCGCCATATGAGCAGATTCGAATGACTAGCCGTACGCTCACATGATAAAAGCCATGATTTCTTCCGGAACGACCGTAACCTCTACAATGAGCATTGTGGAACTTATGTGATCATATGCCTCAGCCAAGCTTTCGACTTGGTGGATCAATCTTCAATAGCACCTAATAAGTGTTAGTGGCGTCGGAGCTGTTTGGACGACTCTTGTGTCGCGTTCTCCACGGGGGAAAAGTAATCTATGTAACCGCGTGGTCACATGATCCCTACAGTCTGCACTATAGTATTGCCTAGCGCAGAGAGAGCTAGCACTCAAGGGCAATCTTGATCTGTGGTTATGGTGGAAAGACAAGTCAATCGTCATAAATATAATTTCATGGTCGCCGAGACGTACCAAACCAATGCCGAAGCGGAAATATCATCAAGACATGTTGTGGTAATAGATTGCCACAGCCATATATAATGAACTACATGACATCAGATGTCGTCGATCTTTTGACCTACCGTACTCCATATTGCCTAATGGTATAACTGTCGAAACCCCCTGTCGATTGTGAATTGAGTTCTCTTCGACTGAGGTATAATCAGTAACCAATTTCCCCACAACCGTTGCAACAAAGGCTATATAATTGGAGTTGCCCGTTAGATTGGCTATTTGCTATTCTCTCATTTCTCCAATTTTTCTGGATATCAATAATTCAATTTCCCTGAGGTTCAACGACTAGTATCGTTAACCTTGGCTGCGCTTCTGTCTAGGAGTCGATGCTCACTTCTTCAAGCGTGTACAGGTCACTCAATTAGTCGTAAGAATCTGAATGAATTCTTTGGGCAAGATCGTATCGTCGTACAGCAGTTGATAGTGCATTTCTATTCCATGGATGCCATCTTCTCTGGGGCGCAAGGGCATGAAGGGGCAACAGCTGGCCTTCCAATATCCTAGGTAAGGAGATATGTCTTCGTTCCGTCCTCTCACTTAATCACCTCACACACTTGCCAATAGTTTATGAAGCTATCTATAGATTTTCTAACCTATATTTTTCAATAATCTAATCGGTGCCCGTCTAAGAGGTCATATTCTTGTTTTTTATGGAAAGGTAGCACAACTAGAGCTCCAATTGAACAATCAAAGTCTATTCTCTCTTGAGAGCATGTTCAGATGTGGCAAGCGACCTCCCCGTACCTTCCTCCATTATCTAAAGTTCAGAAACAAGCAATCCCCGAGATCCGTATGCAACGATACAAGAAACCGCCTGATATATGATTCAATATGATGTATATATTCATCAAATAGGACAACTATCAGCAGCCACGTTAAGCAAGCGGTCAGAACTCCTCCCGATCCCTAAGAGCTGTGGTCTGTAAAAAGATTCGTGGGTTCGAATCCCTCACGTAGCGTCCAATCAATTTTTTTTTTTTTTGGATATTTTTCTCATTTCAGGATAAGGAGATATATTCGAAAGTAGTAATCTGCATTGTGAACACTCTTTTATCGTGTAGGGAGTGACTCAAGGGAGGCTTTTCGCGGGTCCACTATACTCCTTCCCTCTTCGACGCACGTTTAGAACATTGGAGCTGTAGAGTCTTTCAATACATTCGGGACATTAAATTTGTTGAACAATTTTAAATTTTCTATATACATGAAAATATCCACAAGATTCGAAAATGATCAGTTGTAATTCAGATGATAAAATTTAAAAGCTGCTAAACAAATTGCTTCAAATTTGTTTACTGAAGTTCAAGAAGGAATCCGGGACAGTCATCGTCTTTATTACCGTTATCCGCCCACATATTGAAGCTCGTTTCTCGGAACGCTTTCTTTCGAGCGATAGTTGCTTCCTCCTTCGTCGTTTTCCGCAACTGTCATTCGGCAAGGGGCGCTGCCTCACGAGCAACAGTCAATAACAATGCCTTGCTCAGGTTCTGGTCCGGGCTCCAACTAAAGTTCTTGCAGCTCTCTAGCGTGAGCATGATAAAAGCTTTTAGAGTCAAGTTTGCGTCATTGCCACCATGATGAAGAGAATCATAACAATATGGGATGTGGAAGAATTTCAGAATCACCCAGAGACGTGCTCTCGTCTCTTCCTTGACAAGACGCCTAAATATATGCATGTATCAACTACGACGATGTTTGGGAGCCCTCTTAGATCCGGCATCAGTCCCAACTTTCTCAAAATGAACAAATCATGGAAAATCCCATTAGCTACGAGGATCACTTGACGGGTCTCTGTTGACCGAGGGGAAGGGCTTCCAGTTCGTAAGACCCGTTGAAGCAAATCCTTGACCTTATTTTCTTCCATGTATTGAGCTTCGCCATATCGAAATCTTTTGCTTATCTCTTTGAAACGATGGAGTCCAAAGCTGTATGTCGATAGGAGTTTATTGGTGCCGGACGTCGGATTTTGCTTTGAAATTTCAAGGTCTCTAACATCTAGCGTACAGATGCCGATTTCATTGAGCTGGGTCTGCTCCTTGCTTATCTCGAGGTCCATGGATACAATTACATGGTCTCTAAAAGCATCGGGACTGTCAGCCCGAAAAGGTTGGCAATTGCACTATGGTACTTGAGATACTACTCCAGAGGGAAACCTAAAATTTTGTTGAAGTTTTTGAAGGACTCTATCCTCTCGACATAGTTGGCAATGAGTTTCTGGAATTTTGCAGCTTCCTGTTTGAAGAATGTTTAGATCCTTGAGATGCAAATTTATCTTCGAGGCATTTGCCTTGGACGGTGCAGTAATAGGTGCTGACATAGCTTGATAAATGTGAAATATCAAGATATTTTGAGATATTTTGAGATATTAAGATAATTGTGAGGTGGCTATACGGTCGTATAATGACACCTAAAGGGGTAGATAATTGATGTTCTCAATGATAATCACGAGAGGGGGGGGGACCGAAACGATTTATATAGATATGCTTAGTCTGGATAGAAATCTACTAACCTTCTAGCTTGAGCCCTAGCATTTGGTAGAAGACGTAGTCATTTACTTAATCAATAATACGTTCAAGAAACCAAGCTAAAGAAGAGATTCTAATTCTCCGATACATGAATATCATTGGACACCTTTAAAATCACAGTACATTTTGTATATTGGATTAATCGGGGAAAAACTGATATGACACGTGCAATCTTTTTGTACTTTGAAATAGTGTAAACTCCTCATATTTAACAACTATCCAAAAGCTTTACCCT
Organism: Botryotinia calthae; assembly: GCA_004379285.1. Classification (NCBI taxonomy): domain Eukaryota; kingdom Fungi; phylum Ascomycota; class Leotiomycetes; order Helotiales; family Sclerotiniaceae; genus Botryotinia; species Botryotinia calthae. The sequence continues at coordinate 34,404 of PHWZ01000035.1, forward strand.
CCCAGAAATAGTTCAATAGCAACCAATACCGGCACCAGAGCGCGATAATATGATATAGCCAACTGTATCATTCATATTGTAAGAACAAATGAAGCAAATTCTTATCTTAAATTTTTCTTCGTTTCTCTGAGCTCTCGCTCCCTGCTGGACTTCTTCCTCTCCATCGCTTCGCTCCTTTAATTGAATTTCCTGCTGCGATCGCCGCCCATATTTTCTCCTCTTCTTCCTCAACCATATGTTTTTCGAGGTTCCGACAAGCTTGCTTGAGACTTTTTATGAGCTCTAGAGAAAGATCCTCGCGTTCCTGACATTTCGAGTGGTCACTCTCCAAGTCCGAGAATGAGGCGGATAGGGGACTCGGTCCGGGCGCCATCTTTGGATTAAGCCTGAAAGCTAACTGGGAATGATACATTGAAGAGGCGTTATTTGTATTTGATGTTTTGAGATTTTGAGATTTCATGTCAATGATGATACTGAGAATATATCCAAGGTGATTAAATATTCCAGAAGATTATACTTCGAGATGTACGGGATTTCCTGCTTCGGCGCGGCGTCGTTATGCGAAAAAAGAAACGGTGATATATCGAGTGTAATTGACCAGAGCTGTTTGAGAATATGTATGTGTCACCTATGGTATGAATGACGTAGATTTTAAAGTATACTTAGTGTCGATAATTAAATACCGTAAAAGTGAATGTGGATGAAGCTAGGTATGGTGGACCACCTAAGCTGCTTGGCTAACCGAACTCTAGTACGAGACGAACTTCATTACTAGAGATTGAATGAAGCTAAATTTACTACGATACACGTACGCCACAAGCTTTTTCGGTCTTTCATGATCAACATGACAGTTTCGGGTTGTGGGGAAAACAGAGGAGAATGGAAAGTTGAAGAGTAGGGGAATTAGGATTTTGGGCTTCTCCTAAGGAACTGAAATGTGTGGAAACACGATGAAAGTGCGGTTGTGTATTCTGGTTGCTTTCCATACCTCAGTTCAATTAAGATATTTAAACCTTGTGAGAAGCTTATGACTATCCTGAGGCTCTGTGAGATGGCATAACACAAACATCCAGATCCAACTAGACACAGGGGCTTGCCCCAAATATCTCGAAGTCTCCACACTTTCTTACAACTGTTTCATGAGCTTGAAAATTGACACCCCAAAAGCTTACTTGCACCTCCTCATTCAAGATACAGTTCTGTGGAGGTTTTTGGGCTTTCGAAGAAAGCAGAAATCATTGGATAATCCATTTTTTTACCAGTTTCCTCTTTGCTAGTAAGTGAAATTCATTCACATTGACTTACGGATGGTGATTTGCGGGAGTTTCATTGGATCGGAACATTCTTGATGAGTCAAAACTTTCATTCACAATTCAATATCTTATTGCTGGAAGATACTGTCTATTTCTGCAACAATCCGATTGTGCTGTGAGCGTTTCATGTTATAACCCACAAAGGCAGGTGCTTATGTATATCATCCAGTACATGAGTGTCGAAAACGGGCTCAAATCAACACGCCAATCTACATACATCCCTCCATTGCATCATCACTACAACCAAAATCAAAAAAATCTACTTCCAATCACAAGTACCATATCACATCACACATTCTTCACGATGTCTACGATATCTAAGATGCCAACACAGAAGCAACACTCTGACAAACTTCTCGACCTTAAACTTCAGATGAAGAGAGCATCGATCAGAAAAATAAAGGCAGAAACTAGGAAAATAAAGGCAGAAGCGAAATGGTTAGATGCACAAACAAAAGGCGTCGTCATTTTCAATGAACAGTCCAAGCAAGCTGCCAACGGTAGCAATCCAGATATATGAAGGGAATTCAGGAGATGAAATTTGACTCGGTGTGCTTTTTGAGGGATCGAATAGCGGTCTGAGAATTTTCTTAAAGGCGTGGTCAGCGAGGAGGATGCGAAAGGGTGCGGGTGGGTGGTAGGTGAAAAGAACTTCTCATTCAGGATGATGGTTCTTTTTGTGGTTGATAGAAGATCCCTCTTTCCGTTGTTCCTAATCATACCCAAGGTATAGTTTGAGTGCATTCAACTGTCTTTCTCTCTTGCTTCATAAGTTTTGTTCTCCCTTACATGATGTGAAGTCTCGAGTAACTGTATAAATAATTCTAATTACAATACCCTAAGCAACGTTGTTAAATTGATGTAGCATAGTTGATATTGATGTATAGTGGAAATCCAAGGAAGCTCTGAGAAGTGTGCCATCAAACCTGTGAAACAGCCTTTGTTCTCATGATGCGGAAGTGCTATCCTATCGTTTTCGATTCCTATCAGAAAAGGTGATAATACCTGGGATAGAATCCTATTATCCTTGTAATTCAACACTATAGCTCAGTAATATCAGTGTGTGTCATTAAAGATGGAAATTGAACTGGTAGACAAACATTGTAAAATCAAAATGTCTTGTCGAATATGCTCACTACTTCAATGTCTTGTTCCTGCTTGCAAGATATGGTCTTAATAACGACTCATCAGATACCAATAAAACGATAACCTACATTCCATAGAGAGTACTTAATACTCCAGTCCAGGCTCTTTCTAAAAGATATTTAAACTGTAGAGGTGCAGACCTTTGTATAGCAACGATTTTGAATGGTCAAAGACATTGATAATTTGATCATCAGGCCTTTGGCCCAAACAGTGAATTGTCAAGATCGTCTGTTAATCTTTATTGCCATAACAGTCCAACAATTCAGCCAAGAGCATATCAAAAAAAACCATAGTAATAAAACAGCATGGATGAAGCTTCCCTAGCAAAATTCCAGCCAATACAAGAGCAGGATCCCGAACCGAGAATCTCCTTTCTACACAACACAACCATCTTTCCAGCACAAATTAACTTTGGATAACTACTCTGAGATAAATCGTTCTCTAGACAAGGATTCTTTGATACCAATATTTGTTATTTCTGTACTCCTCGATAATCAATCTGCCATTATGTCGTCATTTTCTGTCCCCGCCGTTCGCAATGCTACTGGTACCTCTAGTGAAAATAGCGTCACGGCAATCAATATGCGCAATCGAGCGATTCTCTACGAGAGCAATAATCCCACCAGTCCTTTCAATCCCTCCATCTTAAATTTACTCAACAATATGGTATGTTATCTTCTATCTGCACTCAAATCTGGAGCTTTCTTTACAATATCAATGTGACTCCCAGAGACATTTCTATCGATCTACTTTCGAATACCCAAGAAAGAAAGAAAGAAAGACTCATCACGCGATACCTTCCCATTTCATCGTATTCTTTCCAAGATTTCTAGCTAACGCAATCATAGCCCAACGACGAAGCTTCCGAGTCCAGATTATTTGCCCGCGCATCCGAGAAAAGAAAATCCCACATCGACACCACTCTTCTTCTCGATGGCGCAGCCGACATCCTCCAACAGTCTGCTGAGAAATCCCCCGAAGTTTCGAGCACTCAAAATGAAAATGTTGATGATGATAAACCCACAACTCCTTCTTTCTTCCGCTGTTGCCAAGTAAGTGTTCCGTTCTCCCTTCTACATATTTTGCCATCACATTTGCCATCCCTTTATGTTTCAAATAAGCTAACATATACATATAGTGTCAGCAAACATCCGATTCACCAACCTGCAGAAGAGAAGAAGAGAAAATCGGTGTGATCCAAGGAAAAGAGCAGAAAATTCTTGTTGTCAACAGTGAATGCGAACACGAGAAGTGTTCTCGATGTGTGAATGTTGATGAGAATGGTGTGCGTGTTGGTGTCAAGCCTTGGGAGTTGGAGTGGACGGGTCCTGCTTTTTGCAAACAGGCGTAGAATTTGATGCGGATCTGGAAGGTGCAGTGGGCTGTAAGAAAGGCTTGTTTATTGTGGGGGTTGAGATTTTTGGACAAGCCGAGAAAGAACTTTGCAGCACTGCTACAACATAGGTGGTGATTGTTAATAACAACAGGCAATGTAAATAGTAAGCCCCAGATGCGGCAAGAAGATTTGTTATCCCATGACAACCCACTGTACCAAAATCCATCAGTAACTTAAAAGCCAATGATTGCACATTGTGAATTACAGTTTTAATCATTTCAAGGCCAGTGGAATCTCAGAAAATCCCACTTGTAATCTGGCACCAAAAGATCTAGGTATTATTATTCTATGTATACGGAATCATTCTCCAATATATGTTGCAACGATTGCCGTTCTTTCAAATCTATACAATCTCACATCAGTGTGTTCAAGGACTCCTTTGTTCCTGCGCGGTCCCATCTAAAAGCCCTCCACTTTAATACACAAAAGAAGATCAGTATCTTGATTCTTCAAAAGAAAAAGTCAAAGCGGTCATCGAGTATCTCACTTCTCAGAATAGGTAGCTGGAATCGCATCCCCTTCTACATCAGGCACCTCAAGTTGTTCATCTGGTTCTTGTCGGAGACCTTCCGCAGGCGCCCCTTCACTTTCCACGAAATGTGTTATGCGTTCTCGTGGAAGCCATGATCCTACGGGTGTGAACCACCAGGAAATCAGAGCTAGGATCGTTACACCTGCCATAATTATTGGCGCATCTGTGTTGTATTAGCATATGGCGAAGTGGTGAGCGGCTGTAAAAATTATCGAGTACTTACAATTCAATGTAGCTCCAGTGACAGGAAATTCATAAGGACTGAAAAGGATCGCCACAACCCAACCGTTCCAAAAGATTGAGATAAATTGAAATGGTCTACTCCATCTACCTAAACTCCATCTTGGCTTGGGGAAGGTGTTTGGTGTCAAGAAAAATCTTCCAAAAGCAATAAGCCCATAAGCGGCGGCCGATGGAACACCAGCAGCAGATATGAGAGATGTGAATGCGACTGCAGAAGGTAAGATGGTGCAAGTCACAAGCGAGGCACAACCCCAAATTACAAGAACTGCGTTACGGGGTTGACCTTCAGGTGAGACACGTGATACCCAGCCCGAAAATGGAAGAACGCCATCACGAGCCACTGCAAAGACAAGTCGAGATGCAGCGACAATGGCGATTGCGGTATTGAACCAAAGTGCGACTACTGCAATGATGTTCATAAAGACGTGCCCACCTTGTCCTAAGACGACGGCATAGAGTGGTACGAACGGTTGAGGCGAGCCGTAAGAGAACAGAGTATCCGGATCAGGTGTGCAGAACAGAAATAGAATGATGGTGGCAAATCCTCCTATCCCACTTACAATTACACTCCAGAATATACCTCTAGCGGCTGTGATTGAAGCATTTTTGGTTTCTTCGGCAACGTGTCCAGAGGCGTCAAATCCAATAAGGATACCAGCAGTAGCGAGATAAGACAAACACCAATTCCACCCAGCGGGTGCACCAGTTCCATTGTAAGTTGTCATAAACGCTTCCTCTGCAGTTCGGAAACCAATGGTTCGGGCAGCTCCTATTGGTAACCAGATGAGGTTGAGAACGAAATCCAGCATGACTAAAAAGCTCGATATCCAGAAGACATACTTGAAGAGACGGGCTGATTCATATGTCAGTATTTAACAATTGTTCCAATTAATTGTGACAACTCACGTGGTAGAAAATTCACGATTGCGGCTAGTGCAAGGAGAACCTCAGTGCAAATCCATTGAACTGCTCGGAACTTGATATCACTGGTATCCGTTGGGAAATCAACATTGAAGACAACAATTTCCTGATGAATATTAGAAAACACTCAGCAATGACATTCAGAACTCGCTCGTAGAGCCGTAGGGATATCACGTGAACGTGAACTTACCGAAAGCATGTAATTGACAGCTCCTTGGGTATTGCCTGCAAGTAATTAGAACAAATTTTAGGAATCATGAAATCCGAGATAAGCTTACTTGCACAAAATGTCATCCAAGCAGTGGTACTCCACCACGCAACAACAAATCCTAAAAGTCGACCATACTTGGCTCCTCCAGCTTCAGCTGCCCAAAGATAGATGGAACCAGCTGAGGGTGACGCAGAGCAGACTTCTGCTATAACTGCTGCAGTAATGAAGGTAAAGAAGCATGTTACAAGATAACTCGTCCTATGTAGTCAACAGTATTAGAAGTCATGTGAGAAGTTCTAGATTTCAGATGCACAACTAACCAATAAGCTAGAGGACCTCCGGATGCGATTCCAGTGGTGTAAGTAACTCTTACACCTCCAACGAAGTACAGGGCAGCGAAGGATGTCGAGAAATTCTCAATGAGAGTGTAGGTTCGATGCAATACCTATATCTTTTGTGAGTGTTTGAGTCGTTGTATTTTGGACCAAAATTTTGACTTACGGGTTTGTAGCCAAGAGTTTCCTGATCGAATAGATAAGATTAGTTTCATCCATCATCGGGCTTGATTGAGATTAAAAGCGATTACTAACCAGTTGAGCATCATCTCTTGCCTCAATTATGACACTCTTATTGTCTTCCCCATCGCGAGCCATGTTGTCACTGGTTATCTAGTACTTGACTAAATTCTACCTATGAATGGGATTGGGAAGAGGGAAACAAGAGAAGATAGAAGCGATACTACGGAGTAGTCACTCTGTACCTAGCAAGACATTTAGTACTCCGTACTGTGCCGCGTTTGTATTCCCGAGAATATCCATTACGACGTCCAATTAGTCCAGAGTACACACATGGTGCAAATCACGACAGAGGAAAGAGATTTCAATGGCGCTAACCATTTCATTTTAGCCGGAGAGCCAAAATCCTAATTAAAGGTCGGTCCGTTTGTCATCGATTTATACACATTTGGCCCGTTTTCTATTTTGATGTAACTTATAATTAATTAACTATAATTGCGTTAAAATGACACTTTTGTCACAGGATGGAAGGAACAGAGCGGTACGGTGCATTATTTACGATCAATTACCTATTTAGGTAGGTGCATACTACACAGTACAATACAGAGTACGATATAGTCACTCCGTCCGTATATCGTGGAAAAGTGATGGCTATTGTGCCCCGCTTTTAAAGTCACCCCACCGAGCCACTTCAACGGAATCCTTCACGGAATCCTTTGGGGAAAAAGTATTTTGTGTTTTGAACAATATGTCTAACTTATGCAAGACATCGTACGTAGTCTTCTTGTTTATATGCCTTGTTCTGATGCCGGCTAAATACTTCCCTCGTCATTGCAGATGAAGATGAAGGCGATAGGCAATCAATGGACAGTCAATTGATCGAGAGTTCAACGCCAGAAACAGTATGGGGGATACAAACAACCCTTCGAACCATCTCCATTACGCGCTTGTTTCAATTCCAAAATGGACATCACGCTCCCACGATGACCTTCTGATCGTGGTAGATTCCAAAAATTACCTCTGCAGTTACTTGATTTGGCGTTCTCTCGGAACTGTGCGTGCAATTGAAGCATGAGGCGTTAGATGCCCATCACAAACACAAACTTGCGGACGATCATATTGAAAAACAGAGCTTCGGACCTTAGATCATTCTTTTGCTCCAAAAAGAACAAACTCGCCCTCTCTTTTCCTTCCAATTTTTACGAACTCAAACCGCTCCGTTCGTTCCCACTGCACCCATCAAATTTGATAATGGCCCATTGTTACATCTGGTCGATCGCTGAGCGTCCCTCATCGTACATTGATCCACTTACCACCACTCTACGAAATGAACGCGAGCAAGAACAGGCTCAAAGGTTTTCTTTGAAATACTACCTGGTACCATTAAGAGATTGAGATATCGTTAACCCTTCGCTTTTATGAAGTATTCCAGCTCTGGTTAGAACTGCATTTCATTTTAAACCGCCTGGAGAATTATGTGTCACGCAAGTGTGTTGCCATGCATACACTTACATCGGTCTGCATCATGTGAGAGGAATACTTATTGGAAGCGAATCTTACCTCGAAAGAAGCATAGTACATCATCAGAGAGACGTATTGCAACGCATATTGGTACTCCCAAAAGAAACTTGGTTTATATGTCCTAGCTATTCACCTACGTGATCTAAGAAAAGATCCAAACTTGACTATAAGCAGTTTTAACTTTCTTGCACATGTACAGCCAGAATTCACTACCTGCTATATCACCTGCCCATTCCATTCTCCTTTCTTATCATCTCGATCTTCACTTGCCAGCCTCTACATTTTCAATGTCGTTTACTTGCTGACAACCATATGCCTACCTACACCCACCTCAACCTTTCCGCTCCCCATCGCCGGCAGTGGCTATTCTTGTTCTCTCTCTGCCCTTGTCTCAGATTCCGGAAACTATTTGGCTCTCCGTACCAAGATATATTCACAGTAACATCAAACACTATTCGACTTTACCCACACGAAACTAGGATTGCATTTGGGCTACTGCTTGAGGCTTTTGTTGATTTATCGTTGTCGAAGATAAAGGTCATTATTCAGATGATTGTTTTCAAGTATACAAAATGATGATGAGTATCATGTTAGAGAAAACAGCACAGAAAGAAGCATGACATTTCATTCTTGAGTCAGCAAGAATTTAGCCAATCATGCATCAACTGACATTTATCAAATTCATATTTTCGCTAGGGATACTCTGTCTCTCCATATAGAAAGGAATAAATATCGACCATTTCAAGGCAATAGCCTGATACCATTATCCACACATCAGTGACATTATAGAATAATCAATGATCGCTGGTATGCAATGGCAGATTGGATCATGATTGATCGCCACTATACACCACAAACAACAACGTTCTCCGCACCGGAGACGAGAATGTGCAACCAATGCAGACTAGAAGATTTAAAGAAAATAGGCTAATTTTCCTTTGCTGAAACCAATCAGGTTAATTCGTTGATATTACAAACCAGATAATAGACAATAACCAATTGCTATGATCCATCCTAGGCGCTCTATTGATTTCTTTCCATAGATGTCTAGAGTTAGAAAGGAACATAATTTGGTGTCCTAGAAGCTGAAAGAATCCTGCATGTAGCCCATGCGATAACGTCCTTCTGCAACTCATCTAGGATGCTAAGCGAAAACAATTTATTATGAACAAGGCCCTGAACAGTGCGTTGTCACTGTCGCTAAACCCCTTTTGCAAACTGCTTGGGGAACTGGATGAAGATGGCTAAGCGCATAAGCGCAAAGGATTATCCAATCCCGTTGTCAGTCCACGCCAATTTTCTCATAAATCGCGAGTTCTCCTAATGCCATCACTTAATTCTTCATTAAAGAATTGAATCATTGTTTTGGCTTTTCTTCAACATATCCACTAGCTAAAACCTCAAAGCGACCTTTTTGATTTAATTCCTTTAGATTTCATTTTATCACAGCCCTCTGATCTATCCACACTTTCCAGGTGATCAAGCTTCTAAGTTCTTTTGGTCCTGATCAAGTTCCTCCCTCGTTTCAGCATGTCGCGTAATAAGCACACCGTCGGTAGTATTATTCAGAAGCTAAAAATCTACAATGTAGAACAGACTGTAGAATGTTTGTTGGATCAGGAAGAGGTATGTGGTGTCGTTCTCTGCACTTTGTTAAGGGAGATAGATATAACCCCGTTTACAGTTTACCAGCTTTCTCTGCGATATCCTCACATCTTTACCCACAGAATACAAAAGAGCTGCCCAAGAAATGTTACGCAAGACCAATCAAACCAATAAAAAGCAGAAAAAAAGCCCAGCACTGGTAATCGTCATGACTCACAACTTTGCTCTACCTCCCAGTGTACAAGATCACTATCAAATATGGAAGGAGAACCCCTCCCGGTTTTGGCAGCCCTTTGAGACTTCGAACGCCAATTGGTCAGTGGAGGACGTCGCTGTTGAATCATACCTTGTGGTTCGAAATTTACGTCTGCGACAGGCGCACGACATCATCTTTCGAAGGTTCCACGTTAGCTTCTTATACCAGCTCGCGTTATTGTTTGTTCATGGGCAGAATATAATGACGAATAGAATGCATAACATTCTAAATCAACGACTGATCACAAAACTCACACAATGCAATAGAATTACTGATGAGGTGGATGTCATTAAAGCGAACCTGCAAATTTGGGTCGCCGCTGGGGCGAGATATAATAAAATATGCGTAGCTCTTGACAAGGGCGCTTTATTCTTGATCTCACAGATACCAGACGAAATGTAAGTCGATATCACTCTTACCCTGAAGATCAGTATACTAACAATTTAGGTGGGAGAGTCCAAACTTTTTGAAAGGTGCAGATTTCGATGAAGTAATGACCCATCTGAAGAACGAAGGCATCATGAAGCTATCAACTCAGCTTGACGCTGACTTTGTGGCCAACCAAATTCTAAATGCCGCGCTTGAACCATTTAAATGGGAGGTGGTTGATTCAAGAACAGTCACTGCCAATCTATCAATCGAGTCAAGAACCGTTCCTGTTGACCCATACGCCGGTCCAAGGATTATTAAAACAGATCCAGACGTCATATCCCCAGCTATCACTGCCATTCCATCTATCGCAACAGAGCCTCTTGACACCAAGCCCATTTCAATCTCTTCGTTATTAAACCCACCAGAAGCGGCACAGGAGTCTGACAATACATCAAGAGACATAGACTTAAGTCTGCAGCCGCGCAACTCTAGTGGAAAACGACAACGTATTAATTGAGTCTCCACTTATGATCCAACTCTTACAGAGTGCCTGTGGTTTCCGGTCCCAGGCGTGATTGTTTTGAGTGAATAAGGAGATGATGGGGAGGAAACTTCTTGTTCATAGTATGGTGAGAGACTGGTTTTACAGTTGATGAATTTGTTATACAATAATTATATATTTCCGAAGTTCTCATTAATAATTCAAATTGCTTTACATCTTCTCCAAACACTGGCCCGCTGAGATGGATGTATCTTCCTTGAATAACCATGTGTGAGATGATGAGTGGAAATTACACTTTGCGGTGTCTGGGACAATACTTGTCCAGCTAAGACCAGAAGTAGATGTAGCTTCCTATAAAATCAATCTCGTCGAATGTATGCTGCCATCTCGTGTTTTTGTAATCACCACTAATGTCTGTCTACCTTAAAACCTTTATGTCACTGAGTGCGGGACGAATCGCTCACCTTTACAACTGTTGTACTGATCGGTAATGATGATAATTGCAGTTCAATTAATTATCTATGCATCTGGACGGACCTGCCAATAAATGAATAAATGCTATTCTGGAATAAGTCGAGGAGGTGAATATATTTTAGATGATGACGCAATGGTAGACAGATCCCGAAATAGCTCAATCTAAATACACCGGGGCTAGTGTAACGGTATATGTTGTATAAAATCACTAGAAACTTTCACTTACCTCGGGTTATTTCGTGAAAGAATATTCGAACAATCAAAAATCCGGTGACATGAATGAGGAGTATGTAACAAGAGAAAATGGGGAGGTTGAAACGTGGTTGGGTCATCAATATGCTTACATGATATTGGCACCGGCAGAACGAATCCTTTACCTGATGAAATGGACAGTTAAAGTAATTAACTTTGGTGCTGATAGCTCAGAGTTTAAGTATAGCAAAATATAGCAAATAATGCCCCTATTAACCATGGGGATAGAGATGTAACATGTTTTTTACGAGAGATGGAAGTAAGAGCAGCAATTGCTGTAGAATATATTATTATTTTGATACTCAACTCCCATTCAATCAGGTGTTGTGGTTTAGTGGTATAATTCTTGCTTAGGGATTTATTAGTCTTCCATGATTAATTCTCCATGTAAGAGGTCCCCGGTTCAATCCCGGGCAACGCCCCAAAATATATCTTTTGGAATTTCAAGATGTGTATTTTTGCTCTAGTCTTCAACGCAAAAAATATATATATAGATTTTTGGATCAGAATCAGACGCTATGATTACTAGCGTCTTTTCCTTTTACCCCTCAGTATCAATTTTTTGGAGGAAGTTGTTAGGTGAGATCTTACATAAGCACAACCTCTCTGTAGATAAATTTTTGGCATCTATTGATCTCACGAGATGTTGTTGAGCACTCACTTATCCAAGTTAGAGACGGAAAGATTTCATATGTGGTGTCATTCTTTTATCGTTTGCTGTTGCATAGTCATTCGTACATAGTTCATCTATCTCTTCTATCTCCTCATGATCATCATCGTGAGATGTATGTATACCTATGCAGGTCAATATCTTTGGAAAAAACAATTACTTGTGTCAATCTTTTTCCACCTCAATTGCCCAATAGAATATCCTGTTCAAAGTTTGTCTTTCTAGCACGATCAGTCATATTCGACGTGGAAAAAGCCAGCTGTGAAAATAGATCAAAACAACAAATAATGATGGGACAAATTCTCCGCTTGGCTGCACCCCTTACTTGCTTCTTAAACACTGATAAGTAAGGGCAGCCAAGGCATTCCACTGTAAGATGTGTTCTTTCATTTCTGTATTCAACTTTCGAATGATTTATCCTCATATCATATCATTGAATCATGAGTTCCTTCACCGACAACCTCCTCCCAATCTATATCGTTGGAGAAACCATACGCGCGAATTACGCATACTTTGCCTTTCATACGGCTCCGCAGATAACTCCATCATTGATTGCGCTTCTTTCCGAAGCTCTAAAGCTTGCCATCGCAGCTATAATTATCAATCATTCTGAGAAGGGTCTTTCGTCTATAAGAAAAAAGTTTAACAGAAATGGTTTCAGGGATGTTCTGCAATACGGTGTTCCAGCAGCTTTTTACCTCATCAATAACCTGATATATTTCACAATCCTGCCTTCCACCTCGCCAAGTCTTCTCCAAGTATGTATGCTGGCGAAAATTCCAGCGACGGCGATCCTGCATCATTTCTGGGTTAGGAAGCAAGGAAATGCTCGATCGTGGATATCTCTTGGGTTCCTCTGTTTTGGGCTCTTTCTCTTCAATATTCCCTCGGGTGATGATACAAAGGGCTGGCTTGCGGCTCCTGTGGCAGGGTTAGTGATAGCGGTATTTTCTGCCATCGCCAGCATTGCTAGTGAGTCTCTTACCAAGACTGGGTCATTTTGGGAATCACAACTATGGCTCTACCTTTGGGGTGTTTTCTTTTCCATCGTCTCATACCCCATTGCTACTTGGATGACGGCTGATCGCGGGTTGAATTCGAATCTCTCGGTAATATCCACTGCAACGATTGCTATATATTTCTCGTGTCTAACATCTGGCGTCGGCTTGATCGTTGCTGCTATGCTACGGAAAAAAGACAATCTTATGAAATTGGTTGGAACCTCGATCAGTCTGCTCACGATTGCAGCAACTCAGTATGTCATATTCCCAGCATTACGATCATCGGGCTTCACGGCGTGGAAGATAATGGGTGGATTGGTCGTCGTAATCTCGACTGGCTGTTATAATTATTTCAAGGACACATCTCCAGAGAACGCCAATTCGTTTAGCCGGTTACTTCCAACATCCAATGAATATACTCAAGATGGCGAGATCTTAAGATCTGAGAAATTAGGTACTACATCAGCACTGACTAGATTCTTCTCATGGTTTCCTTCTATTCACCAAAGATCGCCCTCGACTTCATACGGGCTAGTTGAAACTCGGGAAGCTGAGAGCGAAGAGAGCTTACCGCCTGCCAATAAAGATTAAACTTAAGCCTCGGGAACTTGCTTCAGAGGCAGATCTTGATGAAAGGGTTATTGGGAAATTTACAAACTCCAAAGAAGCTCAAATCTGAGTATTCTTAGAGTTAGCAATACAAGGGATCTACCAAGTCATACGATAATACAAGATATTTATTAGTTATTCCCATCGTTCTTCTGGTTGTATGCAGCCTATCTCTCTCTCGTCTTTATTGATTTAATCACAGTCCTGTAAATAAAGTATGTTTGGGCTTGGGATAGAATGATCTTGTTCACATGACCATTCCTACACGCTTCGTCTCCAACCGTATAGCCTACAAGATATCAGTATCAAGAACTGTAGGTTTAATAACAACCTCAAAATTCAATAGAAATATTTTTACTGGGTCACATTCGAATCAAAAAAACCTAGGTGCATGCTACTTCAAACAGACAGTTCTTCCCAAGCGCGCAGTTGATGAGACTGACATCGAAATCCTAAAGGCTCATTTCTCTACCATCTCATCTCCCAAATATATCTCTAAAATCCCAAATTTTCCCGGACTTTCACATAAACTTCCATCCCATTAACTCACACTACTCCCTCGCCCTTTCAAAACATTATACACACCACCCACCCCTCCCCATATCCAACATCTCGCTTAGCGAGCACATTCGACATGAAGCCAAACGAACGATAACTAGAACATCCTCACATGGAACTCCAACCCATTCGACAAGAACGCATAGATTAGGATTTTGTCTACTTCCCCCGCCCCCAGGTAGTCGAGACTTTTACTTTTGTGGAGGCACGAAAAGAGATCGTCTGGGGAGGGGCCTTTTCCCAGAGTAACTTATTCTGAGGTTTTTTTTCCTTGACTGAGGAAATGATTCACTAGATTCGACTCAAAATCTAAGCCCCTTACAAGTAATAAATCTCATAACTCCAATAACTTATTTCACTACATGTCCTACATCACAATACTACCCTGCTTCCTTCCGTCTATACAGAACTCTCAATGAAATTCACATCTGCAAATATATAAATGGAGGCCAGACAACATTAATAGGGAGTCTTCTCACAGTAAAAGCTTAAAAGCTTATATATTCTCATGATGATAAGTGTTGAGACGAGAATAGAAGAGACTTTGGAGCTACCGTTGAAGTGCGTACTGTTTACAATAGGCATTTCATCTCACCACACCACTGATTTCGACCAGAGAAACACGAAACCAGATGTAAAACATGCAAGATACAAAACTCTTATTCACATCACTAAAATAAGCACGCATGTATAAAGATGAGAAATAGAAGAACGCTTAAAATCTCATATCGTTTCGTCATCTATCGATTGCATCAATTGATGAGTAAGTCGATTTAATCAAGACCATGCTCAAGAACTACCGTATTTCTATGCCATTTCATCCCTCTCAACAACTCCCTGCTACAACGATGCCACTGAGTTCTACTCTAACCTCCGCCTCACATATTATGAATACCAGATACACCAGTAACCCAGCATACATACCTACCGTCCATCACCCACCTACCCATCTGTATGTTCATAAACAGCGATTGTGTACTCTACAGAGGTGAAAGAAAAGTAGAGTTTATGTTTGTGATCTTCTGCCCCCCGTCCGAGATGTACCAAAACAAATAACGCCAATATAAAATGTATCCGTTTCCGTGTCGTACTTTCGAGAAAGGGGAGAGCCTGTTAATATCGCGGACAAGAAACTATCCGCAGGAAAAGAAAATAAATCAAATGTGTGCATATAACATCTATGGGCAGTCTCCAGCCTCCAGCTTCCACTATCTACCTTAACCTTCTCGATGCCGTGAAAAACGAGTCTTGACCTTTTAGATATTTTAAAGTGACTGAAAACTCTTCTGGGCCGCGTTTCGGTCCTGTATGTACTTGGCCACTCTTGCATGACCTCTGTAAGCGCTTAAATCATGGCATGCCCCGTCACTGTTGATATCGCATCTTGTTTTGGGTTTTCTTCGTCGAATGTATAGGGTGTTCCATCCAGAGCAATCTTTTTGTCTATATTTGTCTGAAAATTATCCGACAGTTCATTAAACGCTCTGTGGAGCAAAGGTTCCAGTCGGCGGAGGACTGTTGACCATACTATTTCGTTTGTTACGGCTCTTTTTCATCTGGCTCTTCAACGCGCTGGAGTCCAATGGCTTCAGCAGTTCAAAGCTGCAAAGTAATTCTGTCGAAACACTCATGACGGCTCCATAATTATCGAACTCGCCACAATAATTTGGCGCAGAGAACACTGTAACAAGGACTCGACCTTCAAAAAATTCGTAACCATCTTCAACAACCATATGGGCCCGACAGACCAAATCAAAATCATGTCTCAGCAGAAACTCCTGAATGACCTTCTTACCAAAGGAGTAACTAACGCCTCTCTCGCTCTGCTCCCAATCTGCTTCCTGATCTGCAGGATCGGACCACAAAAGATCGTTGAGTAATCCATAGTCAGGGACGTCTGTTGGTCGAGCAATATTTCTGATATCATCCATATGGCTAAGAGCGGGAGATAAGCCGCCATGAACACAAAAGATTTTCCCTGCGACAATTGCGGCGATAGGTAGCTGGCCACAAAGTTAGTCAAAAGGTATACATACTAGATCAAAAGGCGGCTACATACACAGTTAAAGACATCTACAAACGTCTTCCACACTTTGACATTAGCTCTTCGTTTACACTCATCGTAGAATCCATAGACTCTAGTGACGTTTGCGCATTCGTGATTACCTCTCAGCAAGAAGAAGTTCTCGGGATATTTAATTTTGTAGCACAAGAGCAATAAAATTGTCTCAAGGGACTGCTTTCCCCGATCGACATAGTCACCCAGAAATAAGAAGTTTGAAGAAGGAGGGAATCCACACATTTCGAACATGCGTATGAGGTCCGAGTATTGCCCATGTATATCACCTACAATCTTAACCGGGGCTTCCAATTCGATCAGCGGCGGTTGCTCTAGTACAATCTCTCTCGCTCGAAGGCAAATTGAGTTGATTTCCGCACTCTTAAGACAAACTCCCTTTGTGCTTTTTCCCTGGTATCCTGCATCCAAGAGTCGCGAAATATAGTCGTCAAGATCTTTATCTTTCAAACTACCCATAGAAATCTGTGCAGAGTTTGACGTTGAGAGTGCGGTTTCATTAGAACCATTCATTGGAGCAGCTAGCAAGGTAGCTGTGTCAACAGGATTAATTTCATTTGCTCTCCTGACCAGTATAGATTGCCCGGCACGACCTCCAACTGCGTAAGGATTGACTGTGCCGGAAGGGGGTTGGTCGGAAACATGATCTACCTCACCACTGCGTTGTGCAGCGCTGACATCATGATGTCCAGATTTTACCGAAGGAGATTGAACAGGCGATGGAGGAGGTTTGAGATCATCGATTGGTGAAGGAATGTCTTCCGAGGAGTCTTGAGGTAATGTTGGTGAGCCTGGCACAGATGATGTCCAGCCCGATTTAGCACTTTTTCCCGATTTCAATGAAGCAACATCGGACTTGTCGTTTGAATCTACAAGGCTACCTATTCCAGCAATCGAATTTCTTGGGCTGTCCTTGGAGCCTGGTATTTTTGATCGAAGGGCGCCTCTGAATGATTTGTTAGATTCTTTGGTATCCGCTTTGCTGAATGAAGGATAAGATGATAAATTATCCGATCCTCTGTCAAGAGACGTTTGAGATGCACTTCTCCGCGGAGTTGCAGACCCCGAACCTTTAGAGGGTTGGTTTCCCATCGTTACAAATTCAAATATGCGAGACCAGCAGCTCTTTATCGAGTATCAACTCTGTGTGATTTGGGATGACTCAGAGATGTCGCTGCCGTTCAGCTGCCAATATGAGCCAGAGAGGTAGGAGATTTGCTTTTGTGTCGACAAGGAATTGTATATCACCGGACACTGCCTTGATTGTCTTGTGCGAATATCGTGTACTTTATTTGTATGGTTACCGTAAGGTGATATTACTGAGGTAGACAAGCCGTGGGGTTCTGGAGACAGCCGTATGCAATCGTAATAGCAAATTCGTATGGCTTTCAAAGAAGGCTCTGTGCCGGAAAGTTAGTAAACTGTGATGAACTGTCTATCCGACTGTAAGCATGAGTTCGGCTATACAATCTCCTTCGAGAGCTGTTTGATATCTTGAGCGGGATGAAGCAAGTCGCCTTGGTATATTCAAGCAGTGAAGGAAGAGATTACAGAATATCATGGGCATGAGGATTGGCACGTACATTTACTGAAGATTAAGTAATTCCTAGCGTTGAGGCTGAGTCGATCTTGCTGAGGCCAAGGTCTTCGTCGAGATAGAGATCCGTTCCGTTGACACCGCGACTATCGAAGACCGTCCCAAGTGCCTAGGTATGTTGGTGTATCGGCGAAAGCGACTCTCGATGTATTGCAGAGTTATATCGAGTAGAGAATCGTGGGGGGAAGCGACTCGTCCCAGAACGTATACGTTCTAGCTTCCTGAAAGGCCGGTAGGTGTGCTTCAAAGACGACGGGATGTGTGTAAGGTGGGCAGATGGTATAAGAGGTGTGGATGAGTTATAAATGAACTTCTCCAGAATCCAGGACTCAACGGAGCACTAGAAAACTTAATCAAGAGTCAATAATTGATGATGAATGATAATATGAATGTATCAGAAAGGCTTCGTTATGGAAAGGGATCTATCGGTTGGTTGTTTGGTCTCTTCCAATCCGTTCCTTTGAATGGGATTGTTGGTTTGCTTGATTAGTTTTGGTTTTGGGCTATCGGGAACCGGGAACCGGGACCAAAAAAGGCCCAAAGGCCAAAAAGAATGATGGATGGTCTTGCGGGCTTCCATACAATGATTGGTTCCTGTGAAGAAAAAAATGCTTGGCGATCGCACTACATATTTTGATGACGAGGGAGGAGAGAGGAAAGAACGTCGAGAACGTCGAGAAAGTTGAGAAAGTCAAGAAAGTCAAAGAAAGTCAGGAAAGTCAGGAAAGAGAGTGAAGTTTGAGGGAAGTCAAATTTAGTAGATATATCCAAGTATGACTAAAAAGTATCACTTCAACAACTACTGACCGAAGCACCCAAGGAATGGTTCTGTCGTACTATCTATATATCTACTCTACTATCGATGCAATCTCTTGATATCCTTAAGCACGTTCAACGGCGTACACGGAAGAGCAATTGTATCATCCAATATACCATCTGATGCCTTTACATGGGGAGGAGGCTAATAAGCTGGAAGAAAGATCAGAGACTGAAGTTGATATTCGTATTTTTGCTATCACTCAATTCCTCAAACCAAACACCTTGGTCAAGGAAAAGGCACCTCATTATGGACCTGGCGTTATTCCATGGAAGAAATGCGAACCATAGAATGGGTATACAACACACTCGATCGATTTCCTCGAAAAAAGGCAGCACTCTTTCCACGTTGCTAAGTAGCAAAAATTGGTGTCGTGCAAGAACTCCAAAAATCCATGGGGTTATTCCAGAGAAGGACTTCCAGTCTTCTTCATATCTCTCTCCATCATTTTCCTTGCTTCTCAAAAGCAAAGGGATTCCTGGGGAAGGTTACATCCACAACCTTTGCTTTCCTGTGTGCTCCTTCTATCATCTAATACATGTGACGGTATATTCCAGTTAAGGTTGTCATTATCACTTACACTTCTTGTTTTGATTTCTACTCATACTTTCGTTCTTTCCATCTCCTTGATGTCCTCCTCTTCCAATTGTTTTGTCTGTTCATTTACTCATCTAGTTCCCAATCCTGTCAATTCGTAATATTCTCCAACTTCATACACAACTTTGGAGCATTGGAATAATATAACTACCTGGATATTTACCAAAAAGATTGTTATAGGATCATATCACAGTTAAACAATGGATCCTCATGGGAACCATCATCGGAGCAATGAGTGTAAGCTCGATCAAGAATGCGATCAGGAGATTCAAGAGGCGGTTCAAAAGGTGGATCGGCAAGTGAATCATCGGAAGAATAATGGATATGAGCTCGATCGATCATGAATCTGATCAGGTAGCCCGGCAGGCAAATCAAGACCATAACAATAGGAGTGAATTAGTCCACGGACTCGATGAAATACAGCCTCAGGAAAGCAATGGGGATGAAGACAGTCATGGATCAAGTCAGATGAACGTTCGGGAGATAAGCGTAAATGGGCACGATCGTGGGTACGCTTGGCCTTTCAACCTTGGAGGACTTCATTGGAGAATTCAATATCTAGAATGGACAAGGAAAATTCTTCACAGACGTGTCGATACCGCTTCTGTTGCTGTCGCCGGTGACGCCATAGATGCCGATTTTCCCGCCGAGGAGCCTTCTCTTCCTCGCACAAGCACTCTCTTCCCAAAGATGCTAGCACGCTTAATACATGGAGCATGGTCACCCAGGAAGTCGCTGGTGATCCTTGCATCATCATTCTTTATTGCCCACGGTCCCGGACTGATACAATATTGGTGAAATGCTTTAGCTCAGATGAGATTCAAAAACGTCGTGCTCGCTCATTACACTTGACAAGATTTCCGCAAGGAGATAGTTCTACTTGTAAGTACCGTCCATCTTCTTTGTCGTACACTCTAGTGTCTAGCCACTCTTTAGACAACTTATATTGCTTCAGTTTTCCCACTGATTCCGATGTGTTTGCAGCACGGGCTCTCATAAACTTCGATATTGATCTTGTCATTGTCCCCGAGGAAGTATTAGATCTCTACCGACAGATTGAACACTGGGATAAGATACAAAAGCTGTGCGTGATAATATACAATGTTAGCAACAACCGTGTATCGCCGTTGACTATGCAACGCCTTAATCAACTGTCAACCCCATGAAAAGTGATGACTACCTATTCGTGGAATTCCGAACATGCTCAGTATCCCCTCCATGACGTAGAATCGAGACGCTACGCTCAAGCAATTCAAAAGTTTCTGGCCCTTCGAAGAACGTTTCCACATATCGACCGGGTTCTGGTGGAGCCACATGACAGTGAATTCTTTGGACGCTGGTGTGGACCAACTCAGAGGGTTGCAATACTATTGAGCGTGTTGGTGACACTGACATTAGTAGCGGCAGTGCTTGCTATGTTATGTCTTTTAAAAATTGTGGTTTTTAACCCCCTAATCGTGACGGAGAGCATGAAAAGAATTGATACCATTTTGAATGGTAACACCACTCTAGAAGCAGATTCATGCCTTGTACCCGAGTACAGTATAGCCCCTCTCTTCTATGTTAATCAACGATCATTGGTATAAGTTAGACATCCAATACATATTAGCGAATAGAGCTCATAACACTCTTTTTCATATTTTATTCCAGGTTGAAGATACATCTCAGAGACCTAACCTACACTTTCCCAGGCCCAATTTTAAGATTTAGAATTACATAGTCTTTGCATTGGTCCTCCCACCGACAAGACCTACTCACATTTAGATGATACCTCGTAAACAGTACTACCTACTGGTACCTAGGCATAGTGCGAGATAAGCTTCTTTATGTACCGGTATGTGTACGGTGACACCCGACGTTGAGAGAGTTTACCCGCACACATGAAAATATGTATCGTATAACCAAACCAGCAAATTCTACACTAAATGCCAGGCAAGGGGCTCTATGCCACTTCCAACCAACACAGGGCCAAAGCACAAAGCAACAGGGCATTGAAACGGTATTGATCCCCCGCGCGCAGTGCCATGTAATCATTCGATCATGTAATCCCATGCACTCATCAACGCTTGTACAGATGAGAAAGTAGTCGAGAACCTAAGATCTGAACTTTTCAGATCGAATCCAGTTTTATATATCGACCTTCTAGCAATATTTATTCTTCCCCATAAAATGTGGTCGAATATCATCTCCGCAAAGGTGTCAGCCACGTCCAGGATTACGTTGACACGGCTCGACTTGACACTTTGAAGGACTTGGCAACTCTAAAAGACGCGTGGGGACTTTCTTTGGGCATGACATGATATGATAAGGCGGGATATCGGTGGTATGAAGTTTTAACAGCAGGCTGGGAGGCTTGAGCAAGTATGTAAGAATTTTGCGATCCACCCTGCCCATCCTCCCACCTCTCGAGCCGTTCACGCGGACTACCGTAGTATGACTACGAGGTTTCTCCATGCTTTTGCTTGATGGATCGACCGTGATTGACTGTTGAAGAGAATCAATTAAGGTTTCCGGAGTGATACCGTGCTTTTTACGTACTAAGGGAGGAGGAGGTGAGAAGTTTAGATATGGAAATGCAACTTGCTGTTTAATGTTTAGAAAATGATACTCTTCCCAGACACGACATCACGCCTCATGTAAGAAACTTGATATTACTGATACATTATGAATAAGATGCTGTTTTTCACCTCGTCAAGAACTCTCATTGAAAAGTTCGTTCTTCCAAGTTAGCTGACCATGTATTTGAGACCACCAAGCACTTGACTAAGCTGAAAATGGTTATCGGTAGGGTTTAGGAAAAAAGACAATGGCGAAGAAGAGGGGATATAAATAGAATTTTTTCGGTCAGTCCAGCTTTTTCCCATTGGTTGACCCACGTAGGGCGATGAATCAGGTACGAATTCACGGTAAAACTATTCCTATAGAGGCTTAAGGCAGAACAGTTGGTAAGAGGACCCAGCCACACGGTGATATCAATGTTAATTTGGTGGTGGGTGCGAACACGCAGCAAAGTAGAGTAGGTGTGTGTGTGTGTGGTGTGTGGTGTGTGGTGTGTGGTGTGTGCGTGTGTTTGCGTTGCGTTGCCGTGGCTTATTCATGTTTGTACATTGTAAAGGGTTGGAAGGAGCACAAGTTGTTATGGGGACAAGAAGGCTCGAAGGGGTAGAAATGGTGGTGGTGTGGTACGACGGTGATAGTCCTTTGAGAGATTCAGATGGGAGTCTGTGGTATATTGATACGAGGGGGTTGCTGGACAGAATATTCCTTTGACCAGGACAGGGCTGAATATAGGAATGGGATGAGTAAGGAAGGAAGAGAGGAAGGGAGATCAGGACTAAATAGTCAGGTGGCTGTCAGATGCAGCGGAGGGAGTGCGTTGTTGGTTATGAAGACTTGGTACTCGACGACAGTACATGATAATGCTGATAATGTTGATATTGTTGATATTGTTGATATTGTTGATATTGTTGATAATAAATATATATCAAATCGAATCTATTCCTTTTCTTCCTGTTCTTCCTGTCCTTCCATGAAAACGCCTTCAACTTCATATTGAACACCATCGAAGATCCCTTAATGTCTCATATCTTTCGACAATCAACCAGGATTTCCCCATAAAAAAGTCTGTGTATTTTCGTCATTCACGCCGTTCACAGTTCACAGCCCCCATACATGCTGCGTTGCTCTGCTGCACCGCCTACCACAGTACCCTTACTGTGCGGCTGCTAAATAATAATAAATATCAAACCTGCCCTTCCACACTATTTCTCTTTCCATCTTATACCAACAAATTACAAAGTTAAAGTTACATCGATCCTTCGTCCTTTTTCTTCATTTGATTTCTTCCATCCATCTACCTATCTGTCTTAGAAGAAGAAGAAGAAGAAGAAGAAACACATTCGTTCTTTCTCTTGGTGTTTGATTTTACGACATCCAAATAATCAACCAACACAACACGAACACGAACACCAACACCAACAATCGTTACAGCATCTCGCAATCATGGGTTTCGGTCGATTTCTTTGCGTCGGTGTGCCATTTGGCTTAACGCTCGCCAGTTTAGTCTGTCTTCTCATCGCATCCCTCGCTGGCGTTACAGACAAATCTCTCGATATCTTCGTAGTAAACACTACCAACCTCTCCATCTCCTCCTCCGCCCTCCTCAGTCTCGAGAACTCTTTCCGCAAACGTGGTCTTGCAGATCTTACCGTCGCCGCCTTGACCCCTTCCACTACTTCCTCTGAGAAGTCTACTATCGAATCTGCTATTGCTTAAATCACTGGAACCGATTCGGCAACCAACATTACAGCCAAAGACTTGGATTTGGCGGATAGTTACAAGGTTAGTCTTTGGGGTTACTGCGCTGTCACGGGCAAGAACACCACATGCACCAAGGCGAAATTCAACTGGGCGGCCACTTCTCTCAACACTACTTCCATCGATACTCTTGCTTCGGCGACAGGTGTCAATGCCACTCTCCCAAGCGAAGTCAAACATGCTTTGAAGACCTTTACCGTGGTATCAAAATGGACACAAGTAGTATACATCATCGCCTTGATCGCCACAGCATTGGAACTCTTCCTTGGTATCTTCGCCATGTGTTCTAGAGCCGCTTCATGCGTTACATACATCATCTCTGGTTTCAGTACCGCCGCTGTCATTGCCGCATCTATCATGGCTACCGTTCTCTCTTCCGTTACAGTCGGTTCCATCAAGACAGCCGCCAAAGCATACGGAATCGAAGCCTCTATCGATACCCATTTCCTCGTTGTTACATGGCTCGCTGTTGCCTTTAGCATCGGAAGCAGTTTCTTCTGGGTCTTCACTATCTGCTGTTGCGCATCCGATCACAAGAGCAGCAAGAAGAACAGACGCAGTGTTAATGATCAAGAAAAGTTGATCCCACAAAGCATGGCCTATCAAAAGATTGATGGACCAGAAACTGCATATGGTGGTCAACAACAGGCTGCCTACTATCAACAACAACACCCTCAACCTACGCGCACTGGTGCTTATGAGCCTTATTCTCATGGTGCTATTTAAGTGGTGGGAGTCTACGGATAAAAATGGTCATTGGACGGATAGGAGGATATAAGGAAGAGATGAATGAGACAAGATATTTGTTGCATTTAGCGTCGGGCGTTCAGGTTACTTTTATGACGTCTTGTGTAATTCGGTTGGGTATGGGATCGAAGGGTGGATATCCTGGGGAAATAGGAAAGGCAGAAAGGAAAGATTCGAGAAACATAGTTATTTGCATTACTCTGCAACATTGATAAATGAATGAACGATACCCTTCTTATACCTAAAACATTCTCCCCCCCTTTCTTTTCCCTTCACTGCAACTCGATCACACAAACCTCAGCACATATCAAAATATCCTTCATATCATTTTTTTCAACCCAAGTAGATTCTCAAGCAAAGCAATCTGAAATTGTGAATAGGAAGGAGGAACGGAGGAAGATTCATGGTCGCTCCTCCTATAACTGGGCTTGAAGTTCGTGAACCACATCGTGGCATTGGACAGAGACCTTCTCCGTGCGTAAGAACATCATCCAGAATGATCGCCATAGTGAGTGTACTTCCTGGTAAGAATTCACGTCTCTCGCAAGAGCCCGCAGAGATGACCTGCTTCCTATTCTTGCCGTTCAAGATGTCATAATGAACACTTGAAACTTGATAGTGTCCAGGACCTTCTTTGAAACGACTATGAATAGTCGCACGAAGATCATCGAAGGAGTATTCAGATGGTATAGGAAAGCCACGTCCAAGTGCATCTTCCACCTTGACAGGAGCTTGAAAGTAGGTGAACCTGGTATCTATGGAGGACAACATGCCTCGGATTTCACTCGCCATGAGCAGCATCTGTTGAGTGGAGGTGCTAATACAAGTCAGTCTCATAATACAGGGAAATAAGGTCGGACTTACAAGTTTTGGGTCGCTATATCTCCCAGAGACTTCAGCGGGAGAACTACTTCACCATTGATAACGCTAGACAGTGATGTCAGCATTGATTGGTTACTGCTAGCCAAGAGTGATTGATCCATGAAGCTGTCCTAGATTGTGGTTACCGAAATTTTTGTATCAAGGATATCAACTCGAGCGTCTTCTGTTAGATTCATGAGGCTTAAATGATTCTCTTCTGCTTTTTTGTCTGCTAGGTCAAATGCTTCCAGCCCTAGAGTTAATAGCATCATGTTGATACTATCAGTATGAATACTTAGATATCCAAGTAACTTTTGTACCTCATCTTTCTTCATAAACGCCCATTGAATCTTTCGCCCGGCAGTCTTGATTCCCCGAGGTGCGCGTGAGCCTAGACTCTTTTAATATTTTGAGATTGTTCTCACAAGTTCTTCCAGTGGATACCGACATAACAAAGCAGCACATTTGACACCGTCCAATCCTATATTCGACCCTTTGGAGGTACTGACCTTTTCTACATGCTTCAAGGCTTTCTCTAAACTTTGTAGTTCACGAACAAGCTCTTGATAATCCGATTTGGAGCCTCCCGTCTCGCGAAGGCCTTCGATCAAAGTCACGATTACTTCTCCCACGGCAATAAAGTCACCGATAGAAAATCCGAATGACATTTTTCAAGAGGACTGATTTACAGCATAAAACTGCTTAAAGAATATTCCGAATAGATTAAGAGGAAAAGAGGAAATTTTCAAGATATAGAGGAATAAAATGTCTGGTATACAAAAGAGACGTAAGGCTGACAGGCGTTGTTGCTGAACTGTATTTGTGGCTTAGCATAATTGGAATTATCATACTCTACCTTTCCAAGACCGGTCAATAGCCCGTAGCCACTTCGTGACATTCATGGCATCTACTGAATGGTGTTGTGACACCCAGATCAGCATCATCACCATCGAAGAACTCGCCCACTTGACGTGAGTTGCTAGCTTGAGTCGGGTTTCGACATATGATGGGGGAGTAACCGTCAATTCCGATATGACGCATCGGCTCATTGGTTCTGATCTCGTTGTCGTGATCTCTTTTCTGCCAGTAACTCCCTGCTTGATTTACTGGTTGGCTGTATATCCGGGTGAACAGCGTCGTCACATTACATTACCCGTGTTGCCCAACACAATATAGTAAAATACCTAGGTATCTACACGAGGCTAGTTGAAGTTATACGAAGTCATGTAATGTTGTGCACACATAGATTCATCATTAATTCCGAGCCGTGAAGAAGGAGAAGGAGAATTGGAGAGAGGACCAAAGGCTTCAGGATCCTGTCTAAATTAAACATGAGTTCAGAGAATAACTCTTCAAAAACATCACATACGCAGATTCGACTTGACGTTGGATTTATATGGTTCTCCTTGATGGACATTAATAAGAGAGAGAATCCACAGCCAAATAAAGGTGCTTAGGTAAGGCAAAGCAGACCCGAGCCCCCTAGAGCTTAGCTTTCCCCATTCATTTCGAGTTCCACAACCCCACACCAAGATCTTGATTATGTCAATCTAGTGATACTACCAATCAATCTTTTCGTTGGACACAAAGTATCATGGAATGAGGAGAAAAGTAACAAACACAAGTGCAATGGCTTGCACGATGAAAATGGTAGGAATTGTGATGTTTCGCAGACGCAATGTCCGCCATACCTGACCGCGACCCCGAGAAGGAGCTTCTGGAACTCTCGTCCGATGTTCATCCTGCACATAAAACATTGAGCGCTATAGAAGCATCCGACGTTGAAAAGATACGCCTAGCTGCATATGAAGGTCACGATGCGGATATAGCTTCAAATGAGGGTTACATTCTGGACGCGAATGAAGATATAGAGCGCAAACAAAACATAGCACTCCATCGCAAAGTCTTAAAGGCACCCGAAGTACATGCTCCAGCAAGTGACGATGTGGAGAAATCATCTCGAGAGAATGATACTGGAGAACTTGACCCAAGTGTTATTTGGTGGGACGGTCCAGATGAGCCTGAGAATCCAATGAATTGGAAAGGCTGGATGAAATTCTCGAATTGTTTCTTGGTTTCTGCCATTTGTTTTGTAACTCCTCTGGCATCCTCGATGTTTGCCCCTGGTGTCCCAGCCGTTATGAAAGAGTTTCATAGCACCAACTCTGAATTGGCGGGATTTGTTGTCTCGGTGTACGTTCTGGGTTTCGCATTTGGGCCGCTCTTCCTGGCACCGCTAAGTGAAATATTTGCAAGAGTCTCAATATATCATGTTTGCAATGTCCTCTTTATCTGCTTCACCATTGCGTGTGCGTTAGCTACAAATTTGAAAATGCTGGTCGGCTCCCGACTCCTCGCCGGTGTTTGGGGTAGTGCAGTCTTGACTAATGGAGGAGGAACCATTACAGATCTTATACGTCAAAAAAAGAGAGGTTTGGCCATGTATGTATTTTCAATGGGGCCAATTATTGGTCCCGTCATTGGACTTGTTGCGGGCGGTTTCTTAGCCCACTCCAAAGGATGGCGCTGGATCTTCTGGCTCCTAGCAATGATATCCGGCTTATTTAGCATTCTTTGTTTTATCTTAATGCGCGAGACATTTGCTGTTACAATTCTCCAGAAGAAAACAAATCGTTTCCAGAAACAAACTGCAACCTTGCGCTTGTATCCAAACTCGATCTTGGGCTATCCCCAAAGAACTTCTTTCGCCGTGGAATCATACGTCCTGCGAAATTGATTGTATATTCGCCTATTGTTTTATCCACAGCGATATACATGGGTGTGATGTATGGTTACCTCTATTTACCTTTTACTACCTTTACTGTGGTATTTGAGGAGACATATAGATTCAGTTCTGGACTTGTTAGGCTAACGTATCTCGGCTTGGGTATCGGCTCCATGGTCGGCCTGGTATTTTTTGGATACTTCTCAGATCGTATGATGAAGAAATCTACCGCAAAATCCAATGCTCGTGCTGCTGAAGCCGGCCAAGAACCACCTGGTATGAAACCCGAATACCGTCTCCCACTTCTAATTCCAAATACCTTTCTCATTCCAGCGGATCTTCTTCTCTCTAGATGGACGACCGAATATAAAATTCATTAAATCATGCCCATCCTCTCCACCACTCTAATCAATGTCGATAATATGTTTATATTCATGTACATCAACCTTTATCTAGTTGATGCATTCACAATATTTGCTGCAAATTCTTTAGCTGCTAACACACTTTTCAGAAGTGTAATGGGAGCATTGCTTCCTCTTGCTGGACAAAAGATGTATGATACATTGGGTCTAGGATGGGGAAATAGCTTGTTGGCTTTTCTTGCTATCGGGATGACTCCTGTACCATTTGCGTTGCTGAAATGGGGAGAACTGATAAGGATGAAGTATCCGGTGAAGAGCCTGTGAATCTGATGAATTGAAGATTCTTTCGAAGTGAATATGGATAGGGGATCCAGACATTGATCATAAATATTCACCTGGGCTTACAGAACTCTTTTCAGCAAAAGCACTTCCATGTATTAGTCTCATGTCTCTGTCTCTTTACTTTGACTCAAGTGCTCACTGCGAATGCAATGTAAAGCAAGGTGTTTGCAGTATTTCCGCAACGCCCGAACAAACAATCAGTGATTTCTGCAATTATTTTTTCTCAAGAATCCGCACACCAGTCATGCATGCTCTACTATATATTCCCAAATAAGGCAGGAAATCCCAACAAACAACGCTCTCTAAGCCATCTTCTCATCACCATAAATCGACCTCCAAATGGCCATGACTAACGATATCAGACCCGCAAACTCAACTACGGAAATCCATTCATTAATAGACTTCCTCTCAGAGATTCGAACAAGAACATAGACAAGAATTCCCAATAGCAATAGAGCTCACTGTGTTATGGAACCGCCCATTTCCTGATCTTCGTTGGCGACAATCTTCACAACAGTACGATGTCATAGTGGGCTTACAGCTCCTTCTGCGTGTTTTCTGTGCCGGGAAGGATGAAAGAGCGTATTGTTGTCTGCTGGTGGGATTAGACGCATGTATTTGAGTTGGCGTAAGTTCCAATCTCTGTTTTTGTTTGGGGTGAAGGATGGGTGAGAGTATTATCTTTGTTTAATGAGGTACCAAGAACGCGACGTTGACATAGGAGTTTTTGTGAGCACTACTGGTATTGGACAAGGAAGTAGCATTGAGTTTTTTTAGAGATATACATTTGTGTACAAGGATATATAGCGCTGATGAATGGGATGAGAACGGATTTGGGCTCACAAGTAGACATATCACTATTGCAAGTGATATACCTGTAATCATCTAATCGCCGAGCCTAGTACCGCTTACCACTAGACCAACTACAATGACATCATGCTCCTGGTTCCACCCTAATTTGCTAGTGTGAAACTATTTTTTGAACTAGGCATCATTTGAAGATGCTAATCATAAGGCTGAAAAAACAACTAGTGAAAATCTGTCAAATGTATTAAGTGATTAAACATCATAGCTAAGGGTCTTTCAGGAACCTGTTGCTGGTGAAAATGCTAGTCCGGAACTTACATCTGCTCAATCACTTCATCCTATTCCCTTCTATTCCTTAATATGAATACTACTGTCAAATTAATCAAATATACTAGCTATCAGCTCATCCAATCTGCATATATTCCCGCTCAACGCGCTTCTTACTGGGACAAAGAAACATGGACATGAAGCGGAACTATCTATCCATCTATCATTAAACACCAATTTGCAAGCCAACAGTCTTCGGACAACTAATTCAAGCCTTACCAACAAGTAATCTTGTAGCGTTCGAGACTCAAGCTCTAGGTTGTTATAAATCTGACATCTCATCCGACCCCTCGAGGTTAGTAGCAATGAAACATCTTAAGTAGCTAGGGTGGGTAAGACGTTACTTGACTTATCAACATCAAGAGCACAAGTACACCTCACTTGCCAACGAGCAATGATTTGAAAAGCAAAATCTCTACTATCGAAACAACATGCCAATAAACAAACAATCCAATACTAAATAATCAAATCTCACACCCCACACGTTGTCTCACCTCATATCTTACATACTTCCCACACATTTCTCCGTCTGTAAGCAACCGAGAAATAAGCATTGGTAGCTACTTATCCAACGACCAACATGTTGCATATTATACCTAGATAATCCCCAATCTCCCGAAGTAATATAATCCAATCCAATCCAATCAAACCAAAACGCGAATGCACTCATGCAAGTAGCCTTACGGCGCACAGCCAGCGATCCCAATTTCAAAACAAATCAAAATGCTAGAGTCTAGTAGATTCATTCCAATAGATATCAAACGAAATCATACGTGTGGCACATTGCCCCATTCAGAGAGCTAAGTTGATGGTCAATCTCACTGCATCGAAAATCGATTTTTTTCTTGTTGCGTCCGTTAATTTCCACCCCTCTTTGCATCTATGACTTTCTCTCAAAAAGATTTAACCTACCTTGCATGTATGTATGTGGTTGACGGCACGGTTCTGAAACATTCTTTTTGGACAAATACAATCTTGCCATAGCACCATATAAACTCAAGATGTCTCCCCGGTTTTCGACTTCCCACTTCCTATTTCAATTTTTAACTACATTCTCAAGTCACAGAAAATTCAACACTGAGTGGAAAAAATGTTCGACGCTGTCCCCGTAGATCTTGGCTTCGGCATCACATTACCCATCCGAGAACTCAAGAAGGTTCGTGAGAATAGCGGCAATAATCAACGCTTGGCCAGATCTTCACGTCGATTTTCGTTTCATTTCAACCGGTTGATGCCTCCTACTTTTATGGTGCGTCGACGTTAGCTCGATTTGCAGGTCTGGGGGGAGGAAAAAGATGATCTCTGGTGACAGTGGTTTTCTGATCTTTATACTGGCAGATGAATTTAAGTAATTACACTTTTAGTATGGTTCTTTCTCTTTCACGTCTTCTGCCGTTGCTAACCTCTATTCAGATAAGTGATGAGCAAGATGTCAAAGATGCTTCCAGCAATCCTTCCGGAATCAAATCTTAGATCTCCATTCGACTCTCTTATAATCGTTCAACCCGGTGGCAGGTGTTTGGTTTCTTATACTCACGAGATCGGTCCACTCAGCTTTGAACGTGGCATTAGATGTTTGGCTTGTGGCGAGAAAATCAGAATTGGATCTGGTCCTGCAACGTGTTTGCGTACTGGGTTTCAGGGGAGCTGGAACACGGAAAGAGACCACGGATCTGAGCATGAAGACAGGATTCATACAGATGAAGGACATTATCGGTGTTGAAGGGAGTACCCGACAAGAAAGACAAAATGTCCCAAGACGAATAGGAGATCGTGTGCGGGGTACTCGTGAGCTGTCTTCTTACTTTGGAAGCACATGTTATGAGAATTGCATTAACCTCAATCTTCGGCAATGAAGTTTCAAATCACATTTCCACATATTTTTCTCGTAGCTGCTAAGGACCATTCCTTGAGATCTCCCTGAATAATGTGATGAGAGAATTTTCCAGAGCATCAAAGAAAACACTGCACTGGCAGCTGGCTGGATTTGGTACACTTGTGATAACTCTCTCATCAATATAGGTATACGGCGTTGAACGAAACCAAATTCTCTGGTACAAAAATTCGAAAACTTACCATACCTGAGTTATCGGAAAGAAAATATCTAGTGATTTATTTCCCTTGTATATCTTCGGCCCAAGATAGTGTGGGGGCTGGCAGAGGCTGAAAATCTGACATCAGAAAATTGCCCTGGTACTTCCAAAGAATCCTTCAGCGGTAACCGTCCCTATAATCTACGGTGGTACTCTGCCCCCTATTTTTGTGGTAGCGAATCAATCAGCTAATTATAAGTCATCCTTCAACTCTGTAGCCGCCGCATGGGGATTGTCTGTACTCTTCATGCCGGGTAGGTATTTTTGACGTCAATCCTTCACTTAGAGCCATAATTCAGAATACAAATAGATATTTCGTGTTTCCGCGTTAGAATAGTCTGATTTTGTTTTACTTTTTCTGCCTTTAAGATTTTTAATTCTGCACTTACAATTGCAGAATGCGATCAATTAAGTGTTTGTGAACTCTTTGCCATTTTACGTAACACATCACAATCGTTGCTAATGCTTCGAATGACTACTCTTGTTTTCATTAGTTTGCTCATTGGATTTGTGGAAGGACAATGCTATAGCTACGGGGGTGTCGAGATGGATTCGACATATAAGCCATGTAATGGCTCAGCACCCGTTAGCATGTGCTGTCATCTAGGGGTCATCAACAACGGAGAAGACGAATGCGGCTCTGGATCTACGTACGGTCTTTGTGGTATAAGTGGGACGTAACTTTGGAGAGAGTCCTGTACGGACAAGACATGGCAATCTCCGCTGTGTTTGAAATTGTGTGATGGAGGTATGGGATCTCTAATGTATAGTGTACACTGTAGCAAGGAATCTTAGCTGATGAGTTTGGTATGCAGCAAACGATACTGAGATTACAGCATGTCCAAATGGTAGTTATTGTTGTGGGAAGAATGTAGCTGATTGTTGCAACGCGAATGAAGGAAAATTCATAGTCAATAACCAAGTCTCGGATACAGCAGCCAGGGATTCTTTGAGCTCCCAAACTTCCCAAACTACAGCTGCATCTTCAACACCAATCAGCATACAAGCATCGGAATTTACGTCAACCACTACTTCTGGAATGCTATCAGCTGTAGTCCAAACAAGCACCGTCCAGGCATCAGTCTTAATTTCAACAGTATACCAACCTCTACCGTCATCAACTTTGACGGCCTCCTCCTCAGATACAACCCAGTCTTTGTCAATAGGCGCAAGAGCTGAAATAGGAGCAGGCGCTGGGGTCTTCATTGTGCTAATATCCTTACTCGCATTGTTATTGTGGAAGCGAAAGCGAAAGCAACCCAGGAGCAAATCGTATGAACTCCCAGCTACAGAAATTAAACCATCACTCTTCAACCCCGGAAGGAGACTGAAGCATGTGGATAGAGTGGAAGTGGATGGTACGACGCCAAGGGCAGTGGAAGTTCATGAACACGGAAGGCGAATCGAGCCTACGGAGATGCTGTGAATTTGATCCCTCGGATGAAAGACCTATCCTTGGGTGAGGACGGTGTTGTTAGTTAGGTTTCTCCATGAACGAATTGAAAATAGATGACATTGATTCTCATCGAATTGTATTAGTTGAAGTAGTTTATTAACGGCCACTACCACGACATTAAGCCCCTCCCCCCTAATCGAAACTTGTTTCGAACCTTCTGTCTTCTTCTTTTCATCGAATCCATCACGCAGTGCTCAATGGGAAATCCATGGATTGTTATCTGATATATAAAAATGATGATGGTTTATCTTCCCGTTGGCATGCAGCCCATTGATGCATGGTTTCTGATTGATTGATTATCACAATGTACTGGATTTGTCCCAATTCATGGAATCCACTAAACAACTTCCGGTGCAAACGATGGTCCGGGCGGCGACATAACATTTCCAGATAGACATCTGCGCTCAGCATTCTCTATCATTCTGTCGACACTACCATCGATCCAGGATGGTGAATTCCCCGTCCATAAGTCCACCAATCTTCTATATTTCACCAATAATCGATCAATTTTGCTTCTCTCCTGAGCTGCTAGAGCTTCATTCCATTCAAGAATCTCCAGCGAGTATTTGTAAAAGGATATATCAACATCGACTTCTTGATTGCGAAAATCCTTCAAAATATCGACGTATTGTTTACGTAAAGATTTTGCCTCATCAATTCTGGCGATAGTGAGTGGCTTCAATGATTCGAGTCGATTCTTGTAGTCCTGAAGTAGTTCTTCGCCCATAACTGCAAGAGCACAGAGATGGAAAACTGAGCCTGGCTCTGCGATAAATCCAGATGAGGCATCCAGAAGGTTGTCTTTCACAGTTTGCCATTGATCCACGTATCTAGTATAACCCCAAATAACACTCCAGATACTCTGTGATGGCGATACGTTGTGTAGAATCGAAGCTTTAAGAAACGCTTTAGTCAAAGTGATGCGCTCTGGAAACGGAACGTTTTCGTCGATAGATTTGAAGTAATTACCTCCGGCGGGAGAGGAACCGAGTAGGTTTTTGCAATGGTTAGGATTATTCAACCATGAAATGGCACAGGCCAAATATTCCCCATCCGATTGCCATTTCTGCAACAAAGGTTCGAAGACATGTTCGGCAGGATATAAGGTATGTATTAAAGGAAGTAGCTCCGAAAGTTTCATGGGCCGTGAAGGAATGGATATTTCTGGAACCCGACCTCTCGCGGGACTGCGGGGTTTCGAAGGGTTGTGGTAACCATATTGGGGTTTCTCAGACGAGCTATGAGGATCGGATGATGATGATGACGTATTGGTGTTATGTGCTAAATCATTCCAAATACAAGATTGAGTAGGATATTCATTCATGAGTAGGTCCGTAAAGCTATGGGGATGGGATTGATTATCGTCCAGCAATAGTAAGAAATCCGCATCTTTCAGATCGTCCTCAACAAGTTCCGGTTCAACAGAGGAAGTCGATTGTGGATCTTGGGTGCCGCATCTGTTATTTGATTTGTATTTTTTGATTCCCCATTCGCGAAGCATCATTCGGTACGAGCGAATGCTAGAAATACATATTTAGCATTCTGAAAGACATCCCGGAGAGAAAGATTAGTGATCGACTCACCTTGCACCGAATCCGCGAGTCGATATCAAAGTTTCCCTAACTTGCTCCAACGTTTGCCCTTCTGTAACATAGAGCTGCTCCAGCTCTTCCTTTATGCTTGCCCAATCCTTTGGCATTGCTGCGGTTTATTCATTTGATACGTATAGGCCTTTGATGCTGTAGAATTGAATCGACCCGAGTTTCCATTTTGCTGGATTCTTCAGATCATGAACGGGTGAAACCCCTCATAATAATAATAATGAGTGGGAGGAACATCAGATAGTCAAAAAGAGCCGCAGCCTCGTCTCGAGCGAGTTGCGTGGCGAATAAACTCTGTGTCATTCATTCATCGCTTTCGACTGTTACTGTTGACGCGTTCCGTTTGTTGCGCAGTCTGCCAAGTGTCTCGCTCCTTCCCTGTTTCCGACGATGATATAAGCGGACACCTTTTGACCTCGCCACCACGGTGTGAAGTGTTTGTTGTGCTACGTGCTAGTACAGTGCTGATGTTAGGCGGTTTTTTGCTGCTTCACAGAAGGAAGATTTTAGAAAGTGCTAGATATCCACGAAAGTGCAATTGCACTTTTGAGAACACAAGCGTTTTGTGTATGATTGTACATGCGAATCGTACAGGAAAGGGTGCATTATTGGCTCGTTTACACTCCTAGCTCTCTATCAAGATTGAAATCATGCTTACTGCAGTCATCATTTTTCCCCAAGTTCTAATCGTGAGCACCAATGACTAGAAAATCTCATGACGATTAATAATTTCACTCTCAAGAGCGGAGTATCAGGATGAGTTTTTGCTATTCTCCACGTGTTTGCTGCATAGCTATTCTCCGCCTGAATCAGCCTAGAGATCCTTCGAGTTATCTACCACAGAAGCATGAATCCGATTGTCGTGGCGAGTGACGATTCAGTAGGCAAAATGAAGTTTTGCCCTTTTTGCGGATTGCACTTTCAAAAATGCGAACCATTTCACATTTGCAAAGTGCAAAACGGATTCGTATACTGAATGGCATTAAGTAGTGCCCAAATCCCCAAGATTTTAATTCTCTATTTCATAACGTTGTGCTTTCAATGCGAAGGAAGCTTCTCGCAATCGAGAATCTCAGCAGCGATTTCTATTCAAACAAATTGAAGTTGTCATTTTCTCAGAAATGGCCCCCATGTACTCGGGATACAGAAGTGATCTTCGCCGAGATCAAGCAAGGTATGTATCTTATCAAACATTTGCTTACATGACCTCGGTACGGCTTCACGACTTTTAATCTAACCAAGACTGCAGCACTCATGCGGTCAAGCATCGACACTCATCATTTCAATCAACCAACCATTGCCCCATCAACGATGTTCGTCAAAGGCCACATAATGTACCCACAACCGCTTCAAACACTCAAATCCATCCACGAATTCTGAGCCATGAGGCCCTTGATCAACACACTATTCACCAGGCTCAACTCTTCCAAAACCCATATCATACGCACGTTATCTTACAAAACGAGATCCGGAGCCTCCAGAATGGGTTCAGTTCTCTTGGTGTCGACGTCCCATTTGATCTTTATCAAAATGAAATAGGCGGATACCACGCCTACAATGATGGAATAGAGAATAACCCTCGGCAATCTTTCACTGCCGACGTTTCATATAACTCCCATAGCCAATTATACACTCCGAATTCGATCCCCACACAACCTCATCCGCTATCCCACGGATACTCGACTCAATATCTCGTTCCCGCAAGCACAGCCTCACACACTATCCAGCACACAGAAGATGATTGTACATGGACCAAAATAAGTCATGAGGACGGTAACAACGAGCAAGACGTGATGGGTTCGAGCAACGAGCTATATGGTACAGGAGCTCAATTCCAAGTCTCTTCACATGATATTCCACGATACTTCGCTTCGGTCTATCAATTGGAGATTGATACAATGCAAGGATCGTTATCGCCCACCACCTGAATTAAAATAGAATTTCTAATAGGGATACTGCGATCGAGTAGAATTGGTTTAGATCTTGGAAAAGCAAAACAGGCAACAGGGGAGGTACTAGACGGGCTGGTTCTCTGAGGGTATGAGCGAACAACGATTTGGGCTTGGGATGTTCTCATAAAACATGACATAATAAATGTGATGATAGACAGATATAGTAATGGTAGCAACAATCCATCTCCTGACATCCAAAACTGCGGCAAAACCTTGTGAAATCTATTGAGTTGTCAGACTTTTGGTAATTATGGCAAACTTCAAATCTCTTCTTCACTCTAGCTACCCTGTAACCAATTTTCAAAGTTCAACTATGACTTTGTTTATCACGCCACGTTTGTCTCATTTTAAGATATGCTAATCAATTGGGCAGATTACTCAATATCTCGGGATTGGAAACAACCGAAATCACATTATACCAATCAGTTGATTCTTCAACCATACAGCAAGGGACAAATTCTGATAGACCCTTGATTCTAAAAACCAAAATGGTGTGGCTGAACCCCCATCCTGATACCATACACCGATGAGTCGAAAAGTGGCAGAAATCCGAACCGTTCATGCGAGCATGCATGCTGGAAATGCGAACAAGCACATGTGCATTCAATGACATGATTGGGGATCGTATTCGTGTCAGCCACAGCACAAAAATTTACTGAACGGGATTCGGTGTGGCTTGTTTTCAATCCTTGTCGATTGGCTGCTTTGCCAGGAGACCGAGAAACGAGTTGGAATCTTAAATCAACAGAGTAGTAGCGGAGCAAGTACAATGATGAGTAAAGATATGGCCCTCTGGATTGCTTGAATATTCTGCCCCAAAGTTTGTGATCATCATACTCAAATAAGGAGAAATGATTCCAAGTCCAATACATTACATTCATTCACATCAAATGCGCACAGAAGGTGGGTACGGCGGGGTAACTTTGTTAATCCTTAGCGCCGAACTTTAGTGTTCTCTCGGCGTTTACCCTGTTTTGAATTAACCCCCCTCTCTCAAATGATTTGTCGAATAGAAAACAATAATGAAACATCCCAAGCGCCTCGTAACAAATCAATCGGTTTTTTTTTTGCTAGAGCGCAACGCTCGAAGTATTTCTCATGAAGAAAGTTTCTCGACCTCTTGAAGTATCATCCTCATGGTTCCGGAAGCCGCTGAAGATTTGGGGGAAATGCAACAGACCTCTAGGTTTGAAGAATCACTGCTAATTGTAAAATGAACGGGCCAGCGACCGATGAAATGCTTTGGTCTCAAAGCGCCACAGAGAGCGAATGATGAGGCGATGAGCTGTACAAAAAAACACGATTTAACCTCAAAGGCGCCAAAAGTGGTGGTTGAAGTAGTAGTCGGCGCATTTCTTGTCTGAGGTAGCTAGAATTGAATATTGGCTTATAACGCGCTGATCTTGGAGATTTACCCAAGAGCGCGACGCCGAAGGGACGGTTCAGTGATATGATGAAGATTTTGGCACTAGAGCGCCACACTACGCCGCACAAATGCCGGTGTATTCAACCTTATGAACTTGTGATGCGAACTTTTCTGAAGGAATGCATAATTCCTTCACTGGTGAAGTAGATAGATGGCAAGCAACGTTATCTCGTGGGGGCAGCACTCCGTGTTCACAACCCCCATAAAAATTCATTATTCACCATCACCAAACTCCCACTTTTCCAAATTGAGCGCCAATTTACAATTCAGCGCATAGGAATGTTTTCGTTATCCAGTATGCATCTTGCACAATTGGACGAATCTTCTTTATCGTTGCCATTGTTTACTGGAGTGTGTTAATTGTAGAAATGTTAACCGCTGAGTGGAGGCGGTTACCCCTCTAGGTTCCCAGTAACAAACTCCAGTAATCTTCAATTGCCATGCTTTCATGCACGTCATGTATGACACTCGTAGAAACCATTGAGCGCGCTTCCCCACTATGCCAATTGTACCTATCAACAAAACAATATCACATTAATATCAGATACACTATGGACCAATAGTTTTCCGTCGCAGGGAGAGCAGGAGAATATATATCTCCCCATTTGCTCTTTCGAACAAAAACAAAAATTCCAGAATATCAAAGACACAAGAATTGTACTTCGTCAAATATCATCCGCAACCATGCAGAACACATTCGAACATCATAAAACCGAAATCAAGCATCTGTTCTTCTCGGAACATTTGACTATGTCTGCAATTCAAGAAATCATGAGGAAGAAGTACGACTTCAATGCATCGTGAGTAGAACTATCGTTGAGATACCTGAGTAAATACTGACAGTTCTACAGATTATCGGCATACAAAACCAAGCTTGCTGAGTGGAATATGTTTATCCCACTCTCAAACAGTACCAAAGTTATGAAGAATCGACTTCTTTTGGGTAACAGAAAACGACCTGAGCGCCTATATGACATCTCGAGGTCTACTCCACGCTCTGTTCCATTGACACCTCCGTTGAGCCCTCCGGCCTTGAAATATCAAAATGGGAATACTCGCATCAAGCAAGAACGGGTGGCCCCTTGTTCCATATCTTTAGTCGTCCACTCGGGCGAGAAGAATTCGAGGGAGTCATTCTATCAAGATGAATACATCGTCATCCTTGCAGAACTCCGCGGAAGACTTGGAGCTGCACTTGGTCGGGAATCAGGCTGAAGAAATTTAAGCACGTAAAGAATCACCAAGAGAAACTATGAGTTTGTAGCAACGCAAGCCAAGCATAGATGTAGGAGGAGAGTAGGGGGAAACTATTGCAATTGGGCAAAGGCATGGGGGCAGAGGAGCATGAGGTTTTCGCCAAGAAGACTGAGACAAAGAGAATGCATGAACATCGTGGAAGGCAGAATACGCAAAGGGGTGGCAGTGATAAGGTGATCATGTAGGCGATTGGGGATATCATTTTAGCTCATAGCTCCTAGTCCAGGATCTGTCTAACCAGATACCTCCTCAGAAGAGGACTTCAAATACCTTCTCAGAGGAGGACTTCATTTCCAGATAGACAGCCTCAGACCGTTCGAGGAGAAACAACTCTAATAGAAAATGGAAACCATTTTACAAGCGTCTAAGAATGTCCTCAACAACCTCTGTTGTCGTAGCTTTACCACCAAGGTCAGGGCTTAGCAGCTTGCCTTCCTCCAAATTGCCGTCAACAGCAGCATAGATCTTAGCGGCAGCGGCCTCCTCCTCGAGGAACTCCAACATAAGAGCAACACTTCGCAAAGTTGCAATTGGGTTTGCAATGTTTTGACCCATGATATCAGGAGCACTACCATGGCATGGTTCACCAATAGCAAATCCTTCACCAACATTGGCACTTGGAACGAGACCCAAGGAGCCAACAAGAGCGGCAGCTCCATCAGACAGGATATCTCCATAAAGATTTGGTGCAACGATGACGTCGTAGGTCTCGGGTTGACGGAACAATTTGTACACCATAGAATCGACGATCTGCTCCTCTACACCAACGCTCGAGAATTTTGAGAGGGCCAATGCCTCTCTGGCAGTGGATCGGAAAAGACCATCCGTTTGACTCAAAACGTTCGATTTGTGCGTGATGGTGACCAGTGGTGACTTGTGAATGCTTGCAACTCCACTGTCTCTAAGCTTCTGTCTGCGTAATGCGATGTCTCCTGCCATTGTAGCAATTCTGGACGAAGCTCTCTCGGAAATTCTCTTGATTGCTTCCGCGACCTTTCCACTTCCATCAACAGCGTCATATGTTCTCTCTTCCTTGACATAAAGATCCTCGGTATTCTCTCTCACAATGACCATATCAATTGGGTTGGCAGCTGTCATGACGCTTTTGACGGGTCTAACATTTGCGTAAAGGTCGAGACGCTTGCGGAGTGCGACGATTGGGGAGGAATAGCCCTTGACAGCTTTGGAAGGAGAACTGACTGCACCAAACAAAGCTCCATCGCATTCAGTCTTGAGAATCTCGACAGTCTTATCTGGCAGAGCAGCTCCGGTTTCTTCGAAGGTTTGAAATCCCGCTTTCAAGTCAACAAACTCAAATTTCAACTTGAGGGAAGCTGGTAAAGCTTCGAGAATTCTTCTTCCTGCTGGAATAACTTCTTTGCCAATTCCATCACCGGGAATGAGACCTTAATGAACCAGTGAAACGTTAGTTTTTGTTTCCAAATGTCAATTGAGTTGGAAGTGTAAAAAAAATGAGCATATTTCAATTCTTTCTTACCTATCCTCAAAGTTCTGGAAGCCATGATTTTTGACTTTGTTGACTTCTTGGGTTGCTTTGACCAAACTTTTGAATTGATTGTGGTGGTGGGTGGGATACCCCAAAACTTGACAGCGACTTGCGAGATCGGTCTCCAATGAATCTTTGGCCGACCCTCGGATCACCCTCTCGGCTATTCACACACTCGGATTAAGTATATCTTGTCTATTGTCACACCTACAGAGCACAAACAAACATTCATTCCCCTTTTATTTATTCACACACACCTTTCTTCCGAGACCCCTCTCCGCCCTACCCCCTCGTGCGTAGCTAGATACACACTAAGTAGATTGATGGACATCTAAGAGACGGTAGATAGACAGTAGATGATAGACAGTAGATGATAGATAGTAGATAGTAGATGGTAGATAGTAGATACCTTTCCAGACCTTCTCTACACTCTCTTGTCTCTCTGGCTGACTCGGATTGGACTGTATCATCAAGTCTGTCTTCATCAAGAGTACTTATATCGACACCTACCTGGGGCCATCCAACCCACCCATCTCCCTCCCTAGATACTTTTCCGAGTCCCAATTTGTCCTGATGAGCACCCAGATACAGATGCCCAGTACGACCCAGCTATGTGTGTATGTACGGTGTGTGTGTGTATGTATGTCTATGTTGTTATGTATTTCCCTCATACTTCCTAGTGTTTATTCCAAGTTTCAAATGCTGGATTGGATGCACGAACGAATGCACAATCCAAACCACCACCTACATCTACTCTGTACATCGTCCATCACATACCGAGCCCCCATGTAAATTGCAATAATTCTCCATTCTCGAACCATTTCGAATCATTCATAGAATGTTTCACTTCGCTTCAAAGCCCAATCAAAAGGAGGTCCAAGCTAATTGAGGAAAAGAGCACCGTTAACTATTCTCATTCACGCGCTGGCTCCTGCTGGCTCCTGCTGGTGCCAGACTGGTCCTGATACTATGACCGATGGTCCGAAGGTTAATTTAAATAAATGGATGGATGGACACAAGACAGTCTTGATATGATCTTTGTGCCTTTGTGTGCCTTTTTGTGTCTTTTTGTCCCTTGCACACAATCAAATCCTAGTCCTATCACGAACACCCCTATTCCCCCCCCATCGTCGGGATTACAATTTGCAGGCCGTTGAAATATTGAAAAGAAGAAGAAGAAATCCCATATCCACCCCTGCAATATCAAGACCTGGTGATATTTATTCGAGACATAGAGTGTACGACCGTTCATTCAAAACCCCTTCTTACTTTCCTCCATATCCTGGGAACAGACTGGTTCATCTATCTTCTAACTTCTAACTCCCATCTTCTAACTTCTAACCCTTTTCTAATAATATTGCATTTTGCGTTTGTTTACTTTCAACCACCCACCCATAAGTACTACGATACTGCCAGACTGCGAGACCGTACATCGCGCGTGTTACGGTGGCTTCTTCCACTTACTCGATCCAATCCAATACCTGAACCAGTACAAGACAAGTACCAGTGCACGGCAGATGTAATATACCAACAGCTGGCCCTCAATGCCTTATTCGATTCACCACTTGACCAGCTGAGATTCAATACTCATAAAAACTAGCGCCCCGTCTCCTAATTTTAAATACTTGGGGAGACGCAATTGGATACACCTTCCTTCTTCCGCATAGTTAGCAGATCACTGCAACAAGTTTGTGGCAATTACTTCATACTGGAGCTTGGATTGTAGCTCCTTCCGCCTTGGTTATATCGATTTAACTTTCAAGGACAAGTTCAAGAGCCACCGGCTCGATAAAAACTCGTCGACATGTCTAACATAAAAAACCTTCGTGCAATGTTCGAACAAAACAACAAGGAGGCTTCAGTATCACCACCAGATAGAGGTCGTTCTTCAGGAGAATATACATGTGAGTATTTCGTCATACATTGGGCAGCTTTACGTACTGATTTGTATTTAGTATTCTCACCAGGAAGTAGCACAACACCCCCGAGGCCACTATCGAAAGTCAGAACGAGCTTTGTGACTGTTGAACGAAGCGCACAACAAGCTGGTCAGGCAATACAACTTGGTCTCAAGAGACAAGATAGCAATAGTGAACCCAACATGGCGAGCGGTGGCAGTATGTCAAGAAGGAGGACGAGTTTCAGTCTAGATGAACAATCTCATCCGAAGGAGACTGAAGAGAGAAAGAAGTCAATATCAGAAGAGTTCGAGGCAAGAAAGGCCAGTATCATGGTTGATGAACTCATTCCCGAGTCTGCCTTGGCAGAAACTCCCGCTTTCGAAGTCAGCAAACAAATCGGAGATTCGGAACCTACCAAACAAACAATTCCTGAACGTGGTCGAGAATTGGCGAAGCCAGCAGAGATCAGGGAGAATCCAAAGAAGTCCGACGAGGAGGCAAAACCACTGAATACAAGCCCTCCTGCAACCAAAGCAAACAAAAGCCCGACATCGAAAACAGGTCCTTCGAAGACCAATGCAACTGCGAAGGTCTCGGACAAAACTACAAGAACCAAGTCTGCCACGCGGCCTGCACCTATATCTACAGCTAAATCATCGTCCACTCCAAAAATTTCTCCAAGAATATCATCCCCTCCAAAATCTTCCAAACCAGCTCCAAGGACACCAACAACACCTACAGGTCCTGGGAAGGATGGAAAGCTGCAGAATAGCAAAACACCGGAGAAAAAACCAGTAGTTACAGCAAAGACTCCCGATAAGAAGCCGGCCAAAAAGACCAGCAGCAACTCGTTGACCCCCTCAGTTGGCGCGCGAGCTTCAAGTAAGCCAAGATCGGCAAGTCGACCGGCTGTCAAGAACAGGATCCCGCCATCGCCTCCACAGAGTGGGCTCAGCAAACCCAAGGCTAGGTCACCCACAAGGCCAGTACAGCTACCAGCTTCGCTACTTGCCCCAACAGCTTCTTCTGGCTCAAAAGGTGCTACCTCAGCACCGACTGCCCGACAAACCCAGAGTCGTGCATCTGGGGCTATTAAGAGCGAAGCTGCACCACGTTCTCAAAGCCGTGCTGGAAGTGCACCTAGGTCATCCGGCACCACGGCAAAATCATCGCACCCACCGGTCTCACGGAGTGCTTCGCAAGTGAAGAAAGGAACCACTAGACCATCGCTCGGGCTATCTTCAACCTTACAAAGAAAGAGCTCAGCAGGAAGTTTACCGCCTGCTTCAGCACCGTTGGTCGAGGATGGGTTTTTGTCGCGTATGATGAGGCCTACTGCTTCTTCTGCATCCAAGTCGACTGATAAATCTCCTCCACCGAAGCGATCGCTATCTACAAAGCGACCATCTAGCAGTCTCGGCCACTCCAAGGTTCGTGATACCAAGACTGCTTCTCAAGCAATTCAAAAGGTGACCAGGCCTATCACAACTAAGGCGCCTGTTGCAAAGTCCACGGCCCCTGCTGCCAAAACAGGTGCCAAAACAGTGCCAAAAAAGAAGTCGACAGATCTACCCAAGCA
Source organism: Botryotinia calthae (assembly GCA_004379285.1). Classification (NCBI taxonomy): domain Eukaryota; kingdom Fungi; phylum Ascomycota; class Leotiomycetes; order Helotiales; family Sclerotiniaceae; genus Botryotinia; species Botryotinia calthae. Next base: position 78,849 of record PHWZ01000035.1, read on the forward strand.
AGAAGCTAAGCAACAAAATAAGGAAACAGAATCACCAGAGGTAGAGGCCACTCCTATGGAATCAGATGTTCCATCAGCTGGAGATGCAACAACTGAAAAGTCTGAGGAGACCATTGTTCAACCTGTGGTTGAAGAAAAAGTGGTCGAAGAAAAGGCTACTGCAGCCCCAGTAGTTGAGGAGGAGAAAATTGATGCCCCTGTCGCTCAAACAGAGGCTGCCGTTGCTGAAGAACCAAAGGAGGATGTTGAGGCCGCCGTTATCCCAGAGCCAAAGGAGGAAGTTGAAGCCGTCGTTGTCCCAGAGCAAAAGGAGGAAATTGTGGTCTCAGAGCCTGTAGTTGATGAGGCAGCTCCATCTTCGGAAGTAGTTGTCGCCGAGCAGCCAAGCACATCATCTAATGAAAATGAAGCCGAGACTGAACAAATTCAAGACACGCCTTCATCTGATGAACCATCCAAGGTCGATGCTCAAGTTGCAGCCAACCCAGAAGATGATGATGACCCTGAGGATGCTGCTGCTAGAGCAGAGATTGCTAGAATCAATGCGGAGATGATGGCTGCTTTGAACAGTTCCGAGTAAAGGAATCCCTTGATTCTTTGAATTGGGATAGGAACAATGTGGATATAATGTATGACAGTGTCTTAGCCAATGATATTGAGCTGAAGTCATGTATAGGCTGCGCTGTTGTGTTTACGCTGGGTCGAACAACGGAGAGTGGTTTGGAGGACAGTTACAGAGGAGTGTTGGGAGAGTTGTATGCATTGCTTGATACCTAGTTACGGGAATTTCATGCATCAATAGGTGTTTGCATTCGTTGCAATGTATGTAGTAGCTTCGGCTTTGTTATGCAGATATTTTAGGGGAATGGAAGGACGGTTTATCACAGCGCTGAGTACAGAGATATCAATTTGGGAAATGAAAAAAAGATAAAAATTTGGTAAATTCGTTTCTCGCAGTGTTGCCTGCTGTTGACTATGGAGGTGAGGTGAGAACGCTGCAGGGTTTTTGAGGGAGCTGTATTGTTCCAAATACGTGCGATAATTGAGAAGTAATACTCCCGAGTCCCGACGGGTCTTGATGTTTGTGAAGATATGTCCATAGCAATGATAGATACAATGTGAAGAGCTGTACCGGCTGGAATAGGGAATTCCAGTATTGTCCATACTCATCCGGCACAATGAGATAGATGTAAATAAGACTCGGTAATTAATAGTGTCGGAGATTTCCCCCTCTAATAAATCATTGTTAAGACAACGAGATGAGTATCCCATTCCACTATGAATCGTATTAAGTACATCTCTTTCATACACAGATTACTGTTATTGTTATTGTGGTTGAAAGGGAATCAAAAAACTGAGATTTAGATTTCGTAAATGATGATGTGTGATATGTGTGTGATATGTATAAGATCATCTTAACTGCATTGTATTGTCGTATTTGTACATCCATCCTTGTATCTATGTATAAATGTATAATTATATCGTTGGCCTGCTATCTTTTTACGCAGCATCCAATAATGTTATACTAAATCCTTCTGACTAGATATATGAATACACCCCCAGCAGTCAGCAGTTAGCAGTTCACACGCATATGAAATTATAGCTGTCTTGCCTTTCTCCCTCGCTGGCCCGTAGAGTGTGAGTTACTCGTGTGGTAATTGATGTTCTAGATTGGTAATGGTGATATTGTCGAATGGCAGTTTGGAGATCCTTGGGAATCTTTGAGATTGATTGGTACTTACAATTTGGGAGAAAGGGAAAGGGAAAGAGAGGGAGAGAGAGGGGAAGGGAAAGGAAAGGAAGGGAAGATGAGTTATGGGCGAAGTAGAGGATGAGCAAGAAGAAAGGGAAATGATGGAAGAAGGGAGATTGGGAAATAGGGCGATGAAATGGTTAGTGGGCGTGCAAGTGATGGAATAGGGGCTTTAAGAAGGTATGAAGAAAGTTGCGTGAGAGGATGACGTTCTTCTGAAAAGACGTCAATTTAAGCCAAGAGAGATGGAACTGCTGGCTCTCGACAGGAGTGTGAATGGAGAGACGCGGGGGGGTGAGGGGGATAGAGGTGCGGGATATGAGAAGAAAGACGCAGTGTATAGCGTTGCGATTTGCAAATTGCTAGGCTGAATTTCCATCCATGAATCGAGCCATGATCTGTTCTTGGAACTGCATTCTCTGACGACATGAATCACATATTTACATAGTAATCAACATGAACAACAGACAGGAAAGATAGATTAATCAAAGAATCAAAAACATATATATATTGACACTAGAACCAACCAATCGATGGATATTTAAGAGCCGAGTATAGTATAATCTGTGACCAAGCGATACTCTTCCCCCTTTCCCATCGACCCCACCATATCCAATCTCTGGAAAGTTTCCAATCCAGCTCATCCATAAACTCCTCCACTCCAATTAGAATTACTCCGGTCACTCCGTCCCACTTGTTTGCTATTTGCTTGCTTTTATATACAAGAGGTCTTGCATTAAATTGCATTCAACACCAAACAAAGGCTCAAGCTGAAAACAAATCAATAAAGCAAGTGTCCGGCTCTAAACGCCCCCCCAAAAGCGCCATGCTCAAAATCAGAAGTATATAACAATTATTACGAAAGAAAGCGGGTATAGAAAAGTAGGGATTGCTTGATGCGGAAAAGGTAAACTTTGTGTTTTAGAAAGATTATACGCGTATCAAAAATTCGAAGGTTCAACCTGATTATTCAAGATTCATTATTCGTGTCAAAGATCTTGACTGTTTTTGCAAAGAGCTTAACCGAAATGCGTTTGGCTATGTGGGCTATGACCTTCCTCCTCTGTAGTTCCCATAGTCATCGGACTGCCCGGATCGACGTGAATAGAAGGCAAAGATCCTAATCGTAAACTGGGTAATTGTGGGATGCCACCAACACCTCGAGTCGATCTTGTAGATGTACGTCTCTCGTCCCGAGGGTAAAGGCCCGAATGTGTACTGTGAGTGCTTGTCCTTCTCTCCGTCATTACTCCGTCTAGATTCTGTGATCTTCGAGAGCCCGTGCTTTCTAAACTTGGTCCCTCCCCTCTCCCATATATTGGACTGGTATAATCAGGAGGAGGCTCAGTCATGTGATGTGGTAGAGCTGACGCTTCCTCGTGTGGTGTGTCTAGCGATACATTTTAATATCCAGGAGGGCTGCTCAATGGGACATCGTCATGATCTATCATCTCGGGACTGCTTCCAGCCCTATCTTCATGGTTATGATTCGAGTCTCCAGGACCTATGGATTTACGAAGCGGACTCTCCGTTCGGGAATCAGCTCGAGACCTGGTAAATCCCGGAGAAGGTAGATCCGAGTTCACTGTGTCAATACTTAACACTGAACTTGCGCTTCGATCTCTCCGATGATAACGACTACTCGCCGCCATACTTGCTGCATCGCCAAGTAATCCTTGTCGTTCGCTCTCATCACTACTTGCGCGTAATCGTGTACCGTCATGTCTCGCGACCCCCAGATCACCATATGCAACTGATGAAACTGCACGTTGGCGTTCTTTCTTGATTCTTTCATGTTCTGCTCTGAGCTCTTCGACGGTCGGCCCAGTACTAGTATTCGCAGGTCGAGATTGAAGTTCTCTCAATGCAACATGATCGCCTCGTTCTCTAGCCTCTCTCCTTAATCGTCTTCGCTCTTCTCGTTCTTCGTTCTCGCGCCGCCTCGCAAGTCGGACCTGGTATAAAGCCTCCATCTCTGCCTCTCGTTGTGACTCTTCTTCGTCGATAGTTTCCGGGAATTCTACCACGACGTCAATGCCCCCTCGGTCGCCCTCCCTTCCCAGTACCTGCTCATTTTGTCCCGGTGTCATATTATAAGCTGGTAGCGTCATTACCGAGCGGACTGAAGTATTCCTATCAACTCCTGCCGCGTCGTTGTCTGCGGCATTTTCAACAGTAGTTTGGCCGGCAGCATTAAATGATGGGGGTGGACGACTGGATAAGTTTCTGCCAACACCATATACGCCGGCGGCTCCTGTGTACTCATGGGGATCATTCTGGCCTGGCAGACGATATTGATGAGCTTCCGGGTCCCAGCTTTCCCATGCCTTTTTCAAAAACACTGTCGGTATGTATTTCGGATTCTTATGCTTGATCCGAGTTCGACGTATGATGTAAAGTGCAAGGAGCAACAATACAAGTACAAATAGAGTTATTGTGATTGCCTATAGAGATCATCATTAGAATCCATCTTTGAAATTCCATTGGTTCATGAGTTATATATGCGAAGCACATACAATAATATAAGTTGGCCTGGTACTAGAATCAGATTGAGACTGTCCGGATGGAGTGGCCGTTGTTGCTGTAGATGAAAGTTCATTGTTAGGCGGGCCATCCTGCCGCCTTGACAGTCTGCGGACGGACAGCATCGTAGAACAATAGAAGCAATAGATCAAAATATGTTTTCTAGGCGCAATACCAAAGCTCTTTGTGAAAGATTGGTCACCTCATCGACGTCTAAGCTGACATTTGATGAGCTTTTCTCGCTATAGGTAGAGACCGGTAGGCTGGGCTGAGGATGCGGGCGGCAATTGCGTGTTTTTAATCGCGCTGACAAGGTTGATTTGACTAAGGGCCTTCAATTTCTCCGGTCCTTCGTTATTAGATTGCTGCTGAGCTGTTTAATTGTACTGGTATGATATATTGAATACTAATAAATTAGGAGTGAATCTCTCAAAAGCCTCACTTCGAGTACATGACTCAATGGTCTGTATATACAAGATTAACGGGTTGGTGGTGAATGTGGTTGGGAAGAAGTTACAAGTTAGAAGTTTATTAGAAGTGCAGAAGTGCAGAAGTGAGGGCGTCTCGTCTCTTCTCTCATCCGAAAGCTCCATGAATGCGGATTTCATTGGATGAACTACTTTCCCACTGTTCACAATACCCTTGTTGAGCGCCACTGTGTATATTTATAATGACAATGATAGATTGCCTACAAGTAGTTACAGGCTCGAGACAGGTAGTAAAAGTGGAACCGTTCATATTGTTACTACTGTAGCTAGATTCTTTTTCTAATTATAAAGAATTCTAGTATTAATCTTGCTAGTATCGTATCGTATCGTATCTTGGGTACTTTGTTTTTTCGCTTCCATATCCTCATGCCCATTTGTGAACCCCTCGCGTTTACTTGATACCTATGTGCATAATATTACTTGTTATCTCAAGACTTGTCTTCCCCTTTCTCCCCTTGTTTCAAATAGATTTGTTCCTCGTGAACAGAATGCATTATTATTGTTGTTGTGATTGTTCACCTAGATACTCCACACCATGGTACATAAAGGGTTCGCTAGAAGAATTGACAAGCACTTGGTCTAAGCTGTAAGATAAGCAACTGTTTTTGTTAGCCTCCGTTTTTGATGAACTGGTAAGATCACGTATGCAGTATTCAGCTGGCCATGCCATTTGTATACACGGAATGCTTTAGTATAGACTGAAACCGCACAGCATTACGCTCCATACATTTTTGGGACGGTCTCTACTATTGACAATACTGTTCAGGACCTACCTAGTCATGCAAGTGAAGTTTGCATCTTGAGAGGTATGCTCTATATATTCTAGACTACCTACACATACATATTCAAGAGGGAGGTGTCTTGTTGCTTCTTCGCTGTTTACATCATCGACCCATGCTGTACGCGTTTTTTTGTAGGCTTATGCTATATGAAGTTATATTTTTACTCGCTTAAATGTATTGCTACCAGTTCCTAGGCCTTTTCGAGAAAGAGGTTTGCTGTTCTCTCCACTAATATCAGTGGCCGAGGTGATAAACTCCATGAACACATGAACACATGAGCAATACAAGCACTTTCTGAAGGTCGTACTTGTCTTTGTTGTATCCAAAGTGTAGAGCAATAGTGCGAGCAATATTGCCTAGCTTCACGAAATCAGTTACCAATAACGGATTCATCTCAACGCCATGGTGAACTTCATTAGCCTATTTAATCAATATAGCCATATCTGAAGTTAGCTGTAAATTCTTCTCCTCCCACAACACAAAATAATTGTCAGAATCGAACGGGTTATAGAAAAATAGTGCAGAGCACCAGGGTATAGTAGTGTCAAATACACCAGTATTAGACGTACGGACACAATTACCTAGAATTGACAACTTGGTAGTTAAACGTTTGTGTGCGTATACATTCGAGTTTATTCGCATGACTGCTTGTATCCACTCCACAAACTTCGACTCAAGTATCTTCGAAACTTCTAAATCTTGATTAAATTGCTGACTTAATTCTCGGGAATTCAAGTTAGCGAGACGTTCCTCATCCGAATCCACTTCAAAGTCCATTTCGATATACCTCGAATCCTCTTCCACACATCTCAAGTCCTTTTCGATATCATACGAGCTCACTCTGTCATTCAACGAGTCTTCGATGCTAGGTGAGAAAATGCCATGCAGCACTGGCGGAAGGTTCGGGCAGACTGGAGTGTGAGTCGGTGTTTCGGCAATAGCCTTTTCGATAATATTGATCGACGGTGCTTCCTTCTCAAAAGTTATTGGTGGTGACCGAGGAACCTGCACTTCCGGAGACTCTAAAATATATGGTGGCGGTAGTACGCATTGTTGATCCTCAGATAAGAATCTATTCCATTCTACTAACATCGCCCCCTGCTGAATGTACATTTCCTTTATGTTGGTTTTATATATATCGATAGTAACACAAGCATTGACTAGGTATGTACAAAGCTTTTCCAAATTCACTTTTGTATAAGTGCTTGATTGGATGTATATGCTGAAGGTGGTTGTATTAGATAGAGATTCAAAGCTATAAACCAATTTCTCTGTAGTTGTAGTGCTGGGCTTAATGATTGGGGCAGTCTTTTTTTTTATAATAACAAATCCCTTGATAGTCAGATTGAAATGTATGAGAAAGATATATTGTGAATCGGTTAAACCAGCTTTGTGAATTGCAGAAGCGTTGTATGATAAATCATCAATGCTTGATATCGGAGGAGGTATAGAGGCACTTGCGAAGTCGGTGTCTGAAGGAACAATCAACAACATATTCATTTGTTGTTTCTTGTCAGCGAGCTTGATAGAAATCTGGAGCTTAAAATGAATATGAACATGCCCTTCTGTATCATGGTATGCAGTTATAAAAAACTTAGGATTTTGCTTGTTATACAAACAAGAACCTAGTGTCACAGTTGTATCGGATTTATTTACCCATTTTAAAAATACTTTCTCCTCAAGGAGCTTTTCTAGCTGGAGCTTTTCGATTGGGATTGATATTATTGATTTCTAGAATTAAAATTAGTAATAAAATATAGTGAAGATTGATTATATTAAAAGGATGCTAGTCTATACTCTACATGTAATTCCCATCCATCCAGATCATAGAGCAGTCTTGACTCTTCGAACAAAATGAGGCACTGAAGTGATCAATAATGGCTACTATATAAAATTAAATCGTGTTGGAATTATTCTAAGCAGTAGATACTGAAGGACGTAACCACCGCCAGAGTTGTTCTAAACAGCAGATGCTGAAGGACGTAACCACCGCCAGGGCTGTTCTAAACAGTATATACTGCAGAATACAACGCAACGCGATATAGGAGCGATTTTGTCGGAGAAACTATGCGTGTATGTTCGTAATCGATGTTGCGCGATGGGAAAATATAGCGATAGCGACAGATAAACCACGTTCGTATAAAGAGGTATAGAGACGGCGATGATGATGATGGCGATGAAGATGAGGGGATATAGAGATGGCGATGGAGATGGAGATGGAGATGGAGGGAAAGATCAGCAAGCAAAGATGAGCATCGGCCAACTTGCTTGATATTGCTTAGGTAAGACTTCCAGCAAACGAGACCAATCAGAGCCACTGAGCCACATATTCTTAGGTACTCAAACACTCACGTGACCTTGGCTAACAGTTGGCTCTCCAGCATCGAGGTATCCCAATTGTTCTGCCTCGATTATTGGTAAATTAAATAAATCAGAGCATGGGCTTCGGAAAAGACAAGTAGGTGGGTGCTGTTCTCACCAGAAACGAAATTGGATATTTCCAATATTCCATCTAGGAGACTTATTATACCTAGGTAATTCTCCACCGTTCGTATCAACCTCATACAGATATAGAGTACAGTCATCGAAACTGTAGTGTTCGGTGAAAATGGGTCTTTTCGAGGGCGAGATTTTCCAAATCCTATGAGAAGGATAACATACTTGGGTACGTACCCAGCGGAGTCAAAAAGTACAGGCAGGGTGAAGAGAAAGCAGTCGGAACTCGGAAGGTGCTTAATTAAAAGCCATTCTGCTCTCCGAGTTGACATCCCTCTAGATTTTCAATGCATACATTTGTTTGTACCCGAAAGCACAAAAGCAGTACTTTAGATCTCACGCCGTAGTTAGATCAATCAATCAATCGCAGTCTGCAGGATGCAAACGTACATGCTACGTGCCTAACGGGGAAAGGGCAATTGATACAATAATGTACTACGTATACCATCGTTTGTTCGAGTTACCACAGCATCGTCTCCTGGCACGATTTTATACCTTTGATAAATTGTTGAAATCTCAAAGCTAAATGATAGGCTATGCATGTCCTCCGCATGGTGAGGTCACCATCAATTCTCCTCAGATAGATCACAACTTGTCAACACCTGCTTCTATCCAGCATTTGACCCATTTTCCACCCACTCTGACTTTATTCCTGTCAGTTCTCTCAATTGCCCACTCATTTTGATTGCTCTCTTATTATCTAGACGCGGCGCTTCCTTTCTGGCCAAGCCTTCATAAAGTGGCATCACAGCTGGAATGTCAGTCAGTTAGTCTTCAAGCTTAGTTGCATCGTCTATTTCCCGCTTCTTTTTTGCCATGTCAAATCCATAACTTGAATGGAATCTGTTTGAGGGTCTTGTCCTGGCTTCTACTGATTGCAGAGAGCAATGAAACCCAAGGAGTGAACACTGGATTTGTAGGATGAAAGACTTTTACGCCATCTTCTTCTTCAACACAGCCAGAGCCAGAGTCACCTAGACAAAACTCTACAAGCTGCCTTGCAAGCATATCGAGTAGGTTCCAATCAACTCCAGCGTGTTTCGTTGCATCAAGAGATTCAAGAATTATGCCCAACGAGGCGAGGGAGCCATTTCTGTCTGTTCCACAAACCATGCGTACTGACGGGCCCCGCTACTTGACCGACTCTTGCTATCTGTATCAACAGTGATAGATATTTTCTTGCCGTGTAATCGAGCAAATGTTCTGTGATATATTTACTCTCAGTATATCCCGTAGTAAGCGATGCCGAAACATCATCAATGGTTGACTCGGGAGTGCTCCGTAGCTCCCGAAGGAGGTAAGACCACAGTCATTCAACAGCGCACTCAGTGAATCTAATCGTACTATTTTCGCTGTCTTAGTACTTTATATTGTTACCGTACGCTTTTACTCAAGTGCAGTCAAATTCAAGAGTGTCAAATTTGGTCTACATGATATGTTTGCAATCATCTCCTTGACTACGTTCCTGATTTTCAAAGGATTTTTTTTACCAGGAGCACATCTCATATCTAGCTGTGATTTATGAGAACCAGACCTAGTCATGGGAGTGCAGTTACACACGGGCTGATTTTCGAAGAACCTTTCCCTCTATCTGTTTTGATAGATGATTATGCCTCAGAGAGCTTAGGCAAGTGCACACTGCAATGCCAGCTATCGTCGACTCCTCGGCTATTAAATGCGTACGGCATGCATTCGGAAAATAATCGTCGCTATAATGGATTTGTGCCCCCCTTTGGTTCCGGGTGCCGCCGTGTCATTCCCGAAAACGGTTTGAGAGAAGCTGTTCAGCAGTCCAACATCTTGCTGCAGCCAAGGGACCAAAGATGGACAGCATAGTAAATTATACCTCAAGCTCCATGTCAGTCGACACTATTAACTGCTCAGATGGCTTTGATACCTCACACCGACCGCGCTTTCATTCATTGCCCACGGTGGAGCAAATCATGAATGTCAATGGCCACGTCACTGACAGGCGTGTTTAGGTTTAACAGTGCCAGGTGCGCATAACTCCTCTATGTCCATGTCCATGGGCCCTTCGTGGCCTGTCCGTAATGGCTTCATTATGAGACCCGCGCCTCTGTAACAGAAGCTTTCCACGTTCACGTGCAAGCATTTTCGTAAAAAACAGCATGAGGATGTCAAAGTTAATTCAGAGATTGTGGGGGTAGAGTAGCAACTTTGTGGCTAGACACGGCATTTCATTTCATGGAAGCTATGAGGTGGCTACGTTGGGAAGGTTGTTGCATTGAATCAACTTTCGGCCATAGTAATAAGTGGAAGACTTTGGAGAATGGTTTCACATGGGCGGAAAAACAAACGGGCGGGGATGAGACACCATTGCTGAACGACGGAGCATTGGACGAGAGATGGAGGAGTGCGATATTTGACAATGACACTGTCAAAAATAGTGTAGAAAGGTGATCTAATTTCTGATAATCAAGCTGTCTTATAGAGAACACTTTTAAACATTGAATGTTTAAATTTCGAGGTTTGTTTCTCAAAGTAGACGAACGATTGCTCGTTCATAAGCACATTGAGATTGCTGTGACATCTCTGAAAGTTGCCAATTAGATTTTATCTAAATGCATCTCTTTTAAAACACCCTTGCCAGGCCCTTCGCAATATGTAAGAGAGCCTCACACTACAATAAACGACAAATTGATGGGCATTGAAATCACAAAAACAACGCAACAATCCATGATTGCACTCGAAACGTGTGAAGGATTGACATATAATTGGCGTGAGATGTAAGATATCTTTGAGTACCTAGGTACCGTGCAAGCTATCGTTATTGAAGCATCCAAGATACCCCTCATGATGCAAGCCTACTAGTCCATCTTCCCACCCGTCAATTCTTCTGCGATGTGCTGCATTCTGGTTCCGGTAATTACAGCAGGATGCGAGTATTTTCCGACCGCAGTCTTATGAGAATTGTTGACGCCTGAAAGCATATCTTGGACAGTGGGTGGTTTCTCGTGCACCTCCCAGATATTCCTCTTGTAGGGTGCATTTTTATCGAAAGGATTCGTGAAGATCTCATCAATCTTAGCATTCAATTGCTCCTCCGTCGTGATGAATGACCTAGCCTTCATGTACAGCGTATGCAATGCATTCTTTCTCTGTTCCTCCCTTTCAGCCGCCCTGATTTGTACCCTTGATGCCTTTTGTGCCAGTTCACTCTCTCTGTCTGGATCTGGAACAAAGCCTACTTGCAGTTTCGACATGGCTTCCGTAATCGTGGGGTTCATCAATCTTTCATCCTCTCGTTGGGGGGCCCGGAGTCTCTTTTCATTGGCCATTCGTTTCGAGTAGCTCTTGTGTGCAACTATGCGCTCCTGAGTCAATTTCCTCTTATGGAGATTTACCAACGCTTCCTTCAAGCTCTCACGTCGTTGAGTTGCTAGCCGATGCTTCCATGCAACATAGTCGTTTGGGTTCTTGGGAGGTTTCGAGGGCTCACGAGTCACAGAATCTAGATACTTTTTTGAGATCTTGTCGGGGCCGCGATTGGGGAAAAGATTTCGTGGGGGAGGTAAAGTTCCTTTAATATCTCTATGTCCCCGGGCATCTGGCTGTTGAGTGGTGGGTATTTCGATAAATCGAGGATTTTCAGGTCCAATAGCGCTACATGAAGTAGTGGTGGAGAAATTTCGAGATGAGACTGCGGTTGATTGACTGGGCCTGCATCGCCCAATGAAGCTCAAAGAACTCTTCGACATACTTGACGACATTGTATTCAAACAATACCGCAAAAAAAGACGATGCTATGTGTCAAAAGGGAGAGAAGTAGGCTGTCAGAAGATCGGGTTCAGTATTCCGAGGTCATTCTGATAAAGGCACTCCTTCCTTACCTCACAATCGAAGTTGATAAAATATCTTTGGTTAGTGGAGATATATTTTTGAAGCTAACGCGCCCAGCCACACCTTAGCGCGACGCACATCAGCCACAACCCCCAAAAATCTCTAAAACTTTTTTTCCTGACCTTCGATTTCCTTTTTTCATACTTTTTTCTCAACCTCAAAATTTCCTAGCGCATCGCGCAACAATCATCATTATGGGTACCGGTAAGAAAGAAGCGGCCAGAAAGGTCAAGCAAGGGAAAGTAGGAGATGGCATGGCCAATGTTAAGACCAAGGGCGAGAATTTCTATCGGTATGTTCCCGCTATAACCAACATTGACGGATCGAAAACTAACCATTTCACAGCACAGCGAAGCAAGCCAAGACCTTGAATATGTTTAATGAAGGCAAAGCTCGTCACAATGCCGCAGGAAAAGTTACTCAAGCTGCTACCTTCCAAAGTAGAGAAACAAAACCCGCACGAATTGAACCCAACAGAAAATGGTTTACAAACTCAAGAGTCATTGGACAAGATGCCTTGACCTCTTTCCGAGAAGCCATGGCTGAACGCGCGAGTGATCCTTACTCGGTATTGCTAAAGACTAATAAATTGCCAATGTCACTGATCCGAGACGGACAAGGGAAGAACGGACTGAAGCAGCATCAAGCCAAGATGGCAGTCGAGGCGTCTCCATTCAGTGATACCTTCGGTCCCAAAGCACAAAGAAAGAGAGTAAAGCTCGGTGTCAGTTCATTGGAAGATCTTGCCGACGATAGTGTCAAGAGCCACGATACTTATCTGGATCGACTCGAACAAGCAAAGCTTCTGAGTGGAACTTCAAACGATCCCGAGGCTGTTGGTGAAGCTGCTGCAATTGATGATGGTCACATCACCAGTGCTCGAGAGGCGATTTTCAGCAAGGGTCAAAGCAAACGCATATGGAATGAGCTTTACAAAGTTATTGATTCTTCAGATGTGGTCATACACGTTTTAGATGCTAGAGACCCCCTGGGAACTCGTTGTCGGACTGTCGAAAAGTACATCAAGGACGAAGCACCACATAAGCATTTGATTTTTGTACTAAACAAGTGTGATCTTGTACCTACCGGAGTTGCTGTAAGTCTGAATATTCCCCCACATGACAACCAATTTCACCCATCTATTGCCCCCGTGTTTGTTCCATCGTTAAGTCAAGGCATCTTCTGCACTATGTGCTCCTCACAATGGAAGGCAGTCTGTTACAACTTTGGTAGATCGAGTTCATTCTCGCCGCTCTTGACTCTCGGGTCTTGAGTAGGCAGCTCACCGTCTTGGAGAGTCTGTCGCAAAGAGTTCGATAATGTTTCGTTTGAGTTGAAGTCCACTTCCACTTTAGCTAGTGGCTTGTGGTGGTTTTCTTAGTAATGATTCATACATTTCACTAGTGCACACAATGATATTATTTCACATGCAATATATTTTTATGACATATGCTAATATACTGCAGGCCGCTTGGGTGCGATCACTCTCCAAAGATTATCCAACTCTTGCATTCCACGCCTCAATAACAAATTCCTTCGGAAAAGGGTCCCTCATCCAACTCCTCCGTCAATTCTCTTCCCTACATGCCGACCGCAAACAAATATCAGTTGGCTTTATTGGATACCCAAACACTGGCAAATCATCAATCATCAACACGTTAAGAAAGAAGAAGGTCTGCACAGTTGCTCCAATACCGGGTGAAACAAAAGTCTGGCAGTACATTACTCTCATGAAACGTATTTATCTCATTGATTGTCCTGGAGTAGTTCCTCCTAGTACTACCGATACGCCCCAAGATATTCTACTACGAGGTGTAGTCAGAGTTGAGAACGTTGAACATCCAGAACAATATATTCCTGCAGTTTTGAGTAAAACTAAACCCCAACACATTGAAAGAACATATGCTCTTAAGGGATACCAAAACCATATTGAATTCTTAGAGCTTCTTGCACGAAAGGGAGGAAGACTGTTGCATGGAGGTGAGCCTGATGTTGATGGCGTAGCAAAGATGGTCCTCAATGACTTCTTGAGGGGTAAAATTCCATGGTTTACTCCACCTCCAAAGCTCGAAGGCCCAAAAGAAACTGGAGTTGAAGGACGAGAAGGTAGATTGGGCGAAATGCCACGGAAGAGAAAGCGTGATGAAGCTGGAGAATCAGTAGCTGACACATCTGTTGGAGAGATCGCCTCGATCGCCGAAGCTAACAATGGAGATGATTCGTAAGTTCTTGAAAGCCCAACACATCCAATCAATACTTTACGCTAACATTCCTTGCAGATTTGAAGGCTTTGGTAGCGATGAAGAAGAAGGTGGTGCCGCGCTAGATGATATCGCTGATGCTGAAACTATCGATAAGGCTTTTGGCATAGAGTCTGACGAGGAAAGCGAAGCTGGTGATGCTGACGAACCCGCCGGGGAAGAAGATGACACTGAAGCTGTAAATAAGCAACTTCGCAAACAACTTTCGAAAGACTCAAATCCCCCGAGGCGGAAACAGCCATCTAGGAAGAAAGCCCAAAAGACTTGAGAGCTCATGTAGTTAGAATATATTAATGTTAATGCCAATAATACCCCCACGATGATTTTGACGTCACAATCACAAATGGTCTTGGCATGCTTTTCTTTTCTATACATAAATCGCTAAATTTGAACAAATGTTATTGGCCTTAGGCCCTCTTGGACAATCACCCCAGTCAGTAATCTCATTTCCAAATCGAACAACAACATTCTGCTGTTATTCCCTGTATTCTTTAATTTCTGCTGCATACTTGAAGACTGAAACCGAATATTGATTTAATGGGCTTTCTTGGATTATGTTGTTGTCTACGAATAGTTGGCATGAAATACATAGCCACATCTTGACTGTTCGCCTTCCCAATCTAGCCTGTAATGGGATTGATTCTTTGTACACCGCCCGGTTTAAATGCCCAACGCCCAATGCCCAAATAGGTCTGTACATCTCCTAATGCAAGCCTGGCTTCATATTGTGCCAAGCACCAGTACTACTTGCATAGTCCCCATGACATATCACAAAACCGGCGTTCTTGCCTCCTGCACCATCTGCCTTGAGTCTCTTCTCGGTCTTCCATCTAGAGGTTGGTGCCAACTATTCGGGGCTATTCATTCTGATTAGCAAATATAAGATCGCCAGGGAAAGGAAACACTGGTACCTTGAAGGATATATCTATTCATCGCTTCTCTAAAACGGCTTTTATATTCCTATTTGCTTGTTAAGACTATGTAACTGATAGTTGGAAAGGAGGATTGAACGAACCTTGGGCGACGTGACGGTAGGTCGATTGCGGCCACCACCAGCGAAACCACGATCTGGAGGTTCTTGTTAGTATGAAATGACAAGGTCCAGCTTTGAGTGGAACAGTACCTTTGATCCATGATTCTAACTTCTTGTCCCAGGTGTAAGTACGAACTACATCAATAATTCCGACGACAAGTTCCTTTCGTGCCTTCATCATGTAAGTAATATGTTAAATCCCTATTGACTTAGCAGCACTAACCTCATCCACAGCTACCATCAGCGAGTAATCCATTACATCGTTTCGTTGCAAGAAGAGAGTATCATTGAAGATGGCGGATCGAAGAAGTTTTTTAGAATGCTTTACACAGATTAGTCACATGAACTTTGCATTGCTTTTACTTTACTTACTTCACGTGCAAATAAAGGAGACTCATAGATGAATTCTACCATGTTCTCGTCCAGAAGCACCTCATTCTGCTCTCCTGTAGATTGAATCTTTCTATTTCGCATAGATCCCTTCAGATCAAAAATGCGTGTAGGGGAACGATCATAGAAAAGATTTTCCATTACCAACACGTCCCACTTGATTTCCGTGCCCGTAGCTGGATTTTTAATGACAATCTGGAAGAAACCAAGCATTTTTGCAATGGCCGTAGGTAACTCATGAAACAATGCCTCGGATATAATGTTGAAATAAGCTGGCGCGAATTTGAGGAATGCCTGAGTTTCAATGGGGGATAATTGTTTCAAGACCAGTCTGTCATCGAGTGTTTTCAGGAATACGGATTTGGTCTTTCCTCCTTTTGAATCCAATTTCAAGCACCGAGATAACGATTCTATGATTCGATCTGCTACTCCACACTTTCTTCGCACAGCATCAAATTGTTCCGCAAAGAAAATTTTGCATTGCATTCTTGCCGAAGAATCGACGAACGAGTACGCAAGATGAGTACCCGTGGCACGCAATAATGAAGTTTCGACTTCTGCTTGGTTGATACCATCTTCGCACATGTCTGGTGTACCATCTAAAGGCTCAGAATCATGCTCTTGAGCTTTTGCGCATGCTGGACCTTGTTGTCGAAGATCATCCAACTTAGTTAGATAATGTTCTGATGACAACGTAAAAGCTATTAACGAGCTCGGCTCATCCTCTCTAATGATAACATCAGAATCAACAAATATATGCTCACCAGCATTAATGGGATACTCAAGCTGGGTCCAGCCACTGGCAGATCTCTCCGCCCAGAAATTAGTTAACATCTTCATGAGACTAGACTTCTCATGCTTTGGTATCTCCAGCGGAAGGTCGACATTTGGTTTGCCCACACGAAGCGATTCAGCTAATTCCTCCGCGCCTTGCAAAAGATCACCAATCAAAGAATGATCCGCATCACTAACAGCTCCTTCGTCATCTGAACCAGTTTGACTAAAGTTTTGATGGCTGTCATCCGCTTCGGTGTCAGCAACAGCGCCTTCAGTGGCAGCAGAAGTATCATTGGGCGAATTCGGCTGAGTCTCACTACTAGGAAGATCCATATTAAGTTTGGCAAGCCCTTCAGTCATGCCAGTAGATTCTGTACTAACTCGTGTGGGCTCGGCGTCTAGCGAAACTTCGTCGGGGGGTCCGCGCTCCTCGACAGCTTCGTTAATATCCTTGTATATCTCGACAATCGGCTTGGAAGATGCCTTGGGGAAAGCTCTTGATTGTGTAACTTTCGCTGCCATTCGTCTCCTGTCACGTAGACGTTCTTTCTCAAATTCTCTACTCAACTGTTCAAAGTGCTTTGCTAGCGTTGTAACTTTGGATTCCTTTCGTTTGCTTTGCACAGACCTTGGAATAAGGGAGTGTCCCGCCTTGCGATTCTGTTTGAGCGACCCCAAGCCCAATCTTTCCGAAAGTCTTTTGTCGGTGGGTCTTACCGGCTCTGTCGTAGATGGCTTCAAAGGTTCAAGCAATGGGATTTGAGTGTCACCAGACTTGCGCGCATCTCCTAGACGATGATATGCCTTACTAGAAATTGGCTGCATGCGACGCAAGGTATTTGCAGGCTGGGACTGAGTACGATTGAGAGGAGGCGAAGCACCACTGCGGCGCGAGGTTGTACGTTCCGTTGGTCTTGGAATTCCAGAGGTCTCCATTTGTGATTGCGCTTGCTCGCCAGAATGTGATTGGTTTGCCCTTCGTAGTCTCTCAATTTTCTCGGATAAGGTTGCTTCTAAAGGTGCTGTAGGTATTTCTACATCCGGGGGACTCTCCATTTCAGACGGACTAGATGTGAGGAAGTCAGATGTATCTGTCGGTGTCAAAATGTCCGAAGAAATTTGTTGATCTGCGGTTTCTGGGATAGCGAGATCAAGATGTTCTACTCCCTCATGCCGAGGCGTTTGAATTTGATCCTCTGTCATA
This sequence comes from Botryotinia calthae, assembly GCA_004379285.1. Taxonomy (NCBI): domain Eukaryota; kingdom Fungi; phylum Ascomycota; class Leotiomycetes; order Helotiales; family Sclerotiniaceae; genus Botryotinia; species Botryotinia calthae. Next base: position 96,417 of record PHWZ01000035.1, read on the forward strand.
GATGATTGGGTTCCATCGGAAGGCTGCGAATCAACCGTTGCTGGATCTGGGATTGAATTGTCTTCGACTACTGTTAGCTGATCCTCGGGCGATTCTTCTGTATCCTGGCTTGGTTCTGTTGCCGTTTCCGTTGGTGCTTGGATTACGGATTTCTCTTCGACATCAGACAATGGTTCATTTGTCTCTACAGAGACCAATGATGTTTGGGATTCATCACGATCCATAAACATCCTCTTGAGTTGTATCGCGGCAAGGCGGCGAATGTCTTTTTCCGAGGGAAAGAAGTTTCCGTCAAAATCTTGAAAGGCATCGTCCCACTCCGCAACCTTCTCTTGCATGGCCCTTACAGCTCTGTTTAGTGGGATGATTTCATAGTATTTCGATTCCATATATTTATCCTGCAACTTGCGCAACAATGCAGTGTGTTCTTCTTGCGCACGTTTCGTTAGGCGTTCTATTTCGGCTTTGCATGCTTCCGCCTTTTCAGGTGCCACGCTATCGATGTTAATTCCTTTGATTCTCGAAACTACCGATGTCATAAACCTGTTCCACCGTTCTTCTATTTTTGTAAAAAGCTCGTTCTTCAACCTCAAATCATTATCAACTTTCCAGGTAATTCTTGTTCGAGGCACAACAATTTCGAGAAGGTCGATAGGATCGTAGTGGATTCTAATGGCGACGTTGCGAAAGCCAAAATATCGCAAATGATCACGATGCAAATCATGGGGACAAAATCCTGCCCTGAGATGCAACTCGCTGCTCCAAAAAGATAGTTCTAAGTACTTGCCAAAAGAGTATTTCCAAGTACTTTCAGACATGGGCATAACCTGAGTTTCCTTCAGACATTTTTTGCAATAGCTCCACATCAAAATGGAATCCTGAAGTCCTTTGATCTTACAAGGTGATCTTTCAACAAACACAGTTATGCGTGCTTCGCCGTGAACATAAGTTCGATGGTGCTCCGACATCTTACGATCGCAGCCATTAAACGTACATGTAGTGTTGATCGTTAAGCACAAATCCTCCACATACTGACCCAATGTACAATCGGGATCTATTTCTGCCGATATTTCGTGCTCAGTATAAAATGCGAGGGTAAGAAGATCGGGTCCAGCACAAGGAATCGAAGTTTCCGTGCAGACGACTGTGTATAGCACAGTGATATTTTGGTGTTCATACGGATCGAACAGGTTGAGATTCCCTTGAATAGAATTCTCCCATTGCCGAGTCTGTGTCTGGTAATTATGCAAAGCCTTGTCATACTCAGCATCATGTACAGCGTGTAGAACCTCCATGATTTGCCTAGGTGCATTTTTAATACTCTCATGGACCATGTCGGGCTTTATGAGCTGAAACTTCTGCGGCTTCGATTTTTCTGTATCGGTCTGCTCTTCAAACATGTCTTGGTCACGAAGTCTTTTCAAATAAACAAGTCTTCGCTCCTGCTCTCTAGCCCTAACCAATAGATACGGTTGCATAAACTTCACAAATGGAGAGGCAGATAGAATTTTGGTTTGGTGCTTGGCAACCATATCGCTATAAAAGGTTGGCATGGGTACATCTTCTGGTAGATGATCGTCATGGGAAGAGTGAACATGTGACTCATGTGCAGAGATCATTCTGGAAACTTCCGGCTTTTGGTCAGTTGATATAGCTGTCTGAGTCTCCATAGTAGATTCCGGGTTAATGTAAACTTTATCAGTGGATACACCTTCATTGTTGCTGAGCTCATCTTGAGAAGGACCTTTGACTTTATTCGACTCAGTAGCAGCTTGCAATACATTGCTCGCGGCCACAACTGTGTCTTGTTGAGTTATAGCATCCGAACCTATGGATTTCGAAGTCTGTCCATTTTGTCTCGATGGCGAGAGATTGCCAGTTTCTGCCACAGATGGGATCAAGACGAATTCATCCCTCATTAGGCATGTTTCAAGCTTTAAATTATAGACCACGTATACCATGAATTCAGTGATCTGCTTCATTTTGGCAAGTACAGGCATGCTAGCACCCCGGAGAGCGATGGTACATCCTAGCTCTTTTGGGCATCCAGATAAATATATGTAAGTCTTCTTTCTTCCTGGAATATCGCCATGGACATAAGTTTTCACATCAAACCCAGAACTCTTGCCTATGTGTACTGGCTTTAGAGCTACCATGTCGATAGACGAGATGACCTCTGTCTGGGCACATCTTGAAACCGCTTCTATTACTGAAGGTTTAACATTGTAGATAACAGCAATGTTTGCCTCGGCGAGATATTGCAAAGCAAGCCCGGAAATATGCTTCTGAACCAGAAGAAGCTGGGGACGCAGAGATGCAATTCGATTCACCATATTTCTCAAGAATTCTTTCTCCTGCGCGATAACAGGCTCCAGACTCATAAAAGACGATTGATGACGTTGATATTCAATGGGAAATGATACAATAACAATGCGGGGATTCGAAATACTCCTAGGCATGCTTTTCAGAGCCAGATTCTTGGTGAATACGACGCCCGATACATATGAAGTGTCACCTGGTTTTCCACCGGGTATCTTCTTTAACTTGACGTAATGGCGAATATCTATATCATCACCGCGCAGGACGTCTGGATTTACATCGTCCGTGCACTGAAGAAGAATAGGTATTAGAACCTTCTACCAAGAAGCAACGTTCGGAACGTCTGCGTCTTCAAGTAATTGATGTAGCAGCCGCCGGACATGATGTAAACTAGCATTATTTAACTCTATAGCAGGAGCCTTAGCATCTCGCATTGATGCACTTCGAGTCATTTTTGAAGACATGCCTGCCGGCGTGGGTACATCTGATAAGAGTTCCGATGTAGCGATGTCTTCATTCACATTCCCAAACCCCTTCGCTAAACCTGTTGGCTTCATTTGTCTTGGCGAGGGCCGAGTGTGATGTAAAGTGTTACTTGCAACGCTCAAATTACGACGACGATTCGGTCGTGTAAAAGCCCCCACAGTTGCACTAGCATCTTCTAAGCCTCGACTTGTGAAACTGATCCCACTGACACTTTTATCGCCAGTTCTAGCCCTATGTCTTTTGGTAGCGTTCAGCAAAGAGCCAAAGCCCGCTCTGTCATTTTCGAAAGGAGAAGTTGTAGTGTTACCATTGTTCAAAGTAGCAAAAATACTCATCTGTTCATCGGCGCTTGAGCCTTCATCCGACATGTATGGTGCCAGGTCTGGATCAATAATATTATCGTCATGGAAGGCCGGTAGACGTGTTCCTTTCCCGATATCATCGGTTAGTCCCCGATGGAATGGTGCTCTGTCTCCGGCAGGGGCTTTGAAACGACCGAGAAAATTGTGTTTTGGCTGATGCCGCCTATGGCTGGAAGATGAAGGTCTCACAGCAGCAGACAAAGCTTTCAACGATCTGGATGAGCTTGGGCGACTAAGTTGCGGTGCATCTATTTCTAGAATAGCGGAGCGCCTGTTGGAAGAATCTCCAATTCGTCGTGTGGCAGGTATGGCCATCATTGGGGTCGCTAAAGGTCTAGCTTCGTCTCCTATCTTCACTGGATCATTTGAACTCTCCGGCAGATCTATTTTAGTTGATGTGGAGGAGTCAAACTTGGCCTGTTGAGAATGGAAGAAAGTCGGCAAGCCTGATTCGTCATCTGAATCGTCAGAACCGCTACTATCGTGGCGCCTGTTTATGATATCGAGGCAAGTTGTACACATCCGAAGTGAGCCTTGAACACCAAATCTTTGACCTGAAATAGTCTGTGTGCATTTTGAGTCAAAGATACAGCCGCACGTTCGGCAATGATGTTTTCTGCGAAAGGCAGTGAAAGGATCGCCGCATAAGAAACACTCTTTGCAGATATCATCAGCCATCCAAAATTCCTTACTGAGGACTTGTTTTCTCATTTGTTCTAAGCGAGCGCTGACTACTTCTGCACTACCTCCATTCGTAGTAGTGCCGGGTATGCGAGCTCTACCAGAGTAAGTGCGCAAAGAACGCTAATCTGTACCAAAAGAATCATGCCGTACATGATTATGTGCAGACGTATGAACAGGACTAGCTTCTGCGGTACTGCGGTCTGTCGAAGAGGCACGTGATGCTTGATAGCCAGGGAGATGTGACTGAGTTATACGTTCGACAGCAGGGGCTCGCCTGGCAGTTTCTGGGATGAAAGGACGCGGTGTTGCATTCGGTCTTGGGTCTGAACAATTTATGGAAGAAAGTGCAGACGATGCTGTTTTAGGGTTACTCAGAGATTTGGCCCTCCCTGTAGCGCTACCATCACTAGCACGAAAGTTGATCTCCTGGGAGTCCTTTTTGGAGTCTAAATTGCCTAGCGACATTCGCCCAGCAGATTCGCTTTTCATGGGCTCAAAATCAAAAGACTCCGAATCGTCTAAGCCCGAAGGATGGCCGGGAAAACGTCTACTTTCGGATGCGCTAGCTGACCCAAACGTGTTAGTGAGATTGTAATCTGACGCTGAAGCTGATTCGGATCTGTCTGAAGCACCTTTCCTATTTGCTTTGTCTGTAACATTTCCATCCGAACTTCCCAGCCGAACCTTCTCTCCCTCTTTGAATGCAACCGCGTTGACAGGTGCAACGGTAGGGACAATAGCTGGAGATGAGGCGTTCTTGACCATTGGATTGAGAGGAGGCCTGGTTGCCGATTTGGAGGTTAAGGGTGCTGACGAGAGCGAGGCTTTTGACGATTTGATAGCATGTGGCTGCATCTCAGATGAATTCCCCATGAACGAAGATACGGATGGAGACTGAAGTTGTGAAGAAGTCGTTGAAAGTTGGACGGGTGAAGCAGCAATGCCCGAATCCTCGCGCGCAAGACCTGCAGAACCTTTTGAACCCGGAGTAATATTCGATGCATTTTGACTCTTGATTGAAATCGTATCGAAGCTCTCATTGTCACCTTTCACGGAGGAGCTTCCTGCTTTATCTTTTCCTACTCCAACTGCGCCTTTAAAACGACTGTATAGACCACTCAAACCATTTTGCATAATATCCCCAGCTAAGCCTTTACTTTCAGGGTTCGAGGAGGATGGAGGTGGGGGAGCAAACTCGTTGAACGTGGTAAGGGTCTCTGACTGACAAGCAGTACTATGTATTTTATCGAGGGCTTGTGCCAGCTGTTCCTTATCGACGGGGGTGGTTCCAGGAAGTGATACTAACGATTCTCGACGAGATCGTGCTGCTAGTGGAATCAATAGCGGCGCCATCACAGAAGGCTTTGGAGATCCATAAGACGACATCCTCTTTTCCTACACACGCTGGCAACCTCTTAGTTTAGCGTGGAGAAATTGTGAGGGTGGACTCAGAGCTCTTGGTTCTTCGCAAACCGACGCTCTCCTATCAAGAGCAAATCATATATTGTGTTCGATAAACCAAAGTTGTGCGACAGCTTAGACCGCTGTGAGTTTGCGCATTCACGTCATGAAGTTGGTATGTAAAGTTAGATGGGTTGTCTTGCGGAACGAAATGTGCAGATTGCTCTTTGGCTGGATGGATGAATGGTCAGCCAGATGCGATGAACGACCTTGACAGAACCACTAACTGGGAAGTGGTGGCAGCATTTCTTATGACAATAGCAATTTACTTGTACTATTGAATACGCTACAGCAGGATCTGTTTTCGCTTTATGAGTCGAAGAGTAAGCTGCATTTTGGGAAGGGACAATAGAAACGAATGCACTTTATTTGAAAAGCGTGGTGAGAATGTTGGAATTTCCCCTCATGCAAGCAGTTCACACCTGAGTGGTAGGGTACCTAGGGTAGCACGGGTAGCTTCACATGGTCGCAAGAAGCGCCCCACTAAATCACACTCAAGTAAAATCATACATTGGAATCACGCCCGCTTTGATACCTGGGTATCTCGCAACAACATAAGTACGTGTTGAAACCGAAATGATGTGTTACGATAATTTGGAAGGTTATACATGTATTTATCCCGTTTTGGATTCAAAATCATGATGTTTCGAATTGTTATCGAATTTCCAAACTGCTATGACGGTACATTGGCATTCCGATCACCATCAGCCACAGCCACAGCCACACGCGCCACATTACCCTTACATGCTCACTATTGCCTAGCACGTGCCTGGTACGTGCCTACTCCACTCTATTCGATAGCGCGAACGCGTCTTCCAGATTATTGTCAAATCAGCTCAGCTCGACTCAACTCGATCCATTTACCACATTAAACAATCTGAATGCTATGAGTGTTGACTGCGTACTGGAAATATTGTCGCTACAATAACCTTCTTCTATACTTTCCAGAAGGTCCACCTAGGTAATTTCACAAAATGTTATGACACGACCTTGTCTTTGCATCTATGAGTTAGTGAGATTGTGATTTCAGATTCACAGATTCATATTCGGATTTGATGTGATAACACAGGATATCACAAATAAGTCACAGATAATCCACAGCAATCAGCTTCATCATGACTCTCTTACGAGGCTGGCTTGCCCAAAATATTGAACAATCATTGGAAGACGCACTGGTTTGGCTGAAATCAACGCGTGTTGCACATGAAAATGTCTACAAGTCTCACGAACAATTCTCTTACAAGCAGGAAAGGCTCTCCATCAAGCTCGAAAAGCCTGGATTGATTCATTTGATAAGTGTGGGTCCATCACTTGAACCTTTTTCTCAATAGTTCTGTCTATTGACACATGTACAGGACAGCAACGCGCGGGATTCAATGCAGTCTATGATCGTGTCTGATGGTACCACCAAGATCGCAGCAATATTCCAACAAGACTTTCTGAATCGCTATTTGGAGAAGCACAAAAGGACACTGGGCGAGTTTATTGGAGAAACTCTAGCGGCGGAGAAGTTGCAATTGGTATGATGACCTCGCCACTTTATAATAAGTTCCTAGGAGTACTAACTTCGACTTCGGGTATGTGAATTCAAAATTCCAGTGGAGCTACCAACCAGGTTATACCTGGAGATCCCAAGTTTTAAGCCCAAAGGGCCGCAAGATGTTTCTGGCTCAGCACGTGCTGTAGACATTGTAGGAACCATCGGTAACAAATTAGACGCAATCAAGGAGTTCCTGAATGCTGAAAATCGCGGGAATACTGTTCACCAAAATTTCGAACTCGAATCCCAAAGCACTCCAACACCTTCACAGTCTGTTATGCTTGCGACACAGGATCCCGCTAGTATTTCGGAATTCAGAAGAGAAAAGAGTACTGTTTCTGATCTGCATCGACCAAAGCTGCGCACTTCGAATTCTGATGTCCTAGCAATTCTTCAGAATCATACGGCCGTTCAAATTACAGATGACAGTCCTCATCTCAGTAAGCTAGAACAGCCACTTGACTCGGCCGATACTACGGAATTGGCACAGCCACTTTCACCAAAATCAAGTTTTGTTGTTGCCACCAATTTGGAAACAGGTGATGAAACGAGACAAATGAACGATTTACAGTCCCAACAGTCTCACAGGCCTTCCATAGACGAACAAACAAATGGTAACAATAGTATGCCAGGGGATGGGAGGCCCAATGCAAGCAATACGACGCTCGAGGCTATGGAACCTTCCAGTGGGAAAATCAATGATAATTCTCCAATTAATGAAGCATTGCCATTCCAAAAAACCCTGTCGTATAATCCACACCTTTATGGTCGTATTTCAAAAGAACAGAACGACTGGTGCAAGCGTCCGGACTCGGTTGCTTCATTCTCGGATGATCGTAGATCCGCACCAAATCTACCCCCAGCAATCTTGAAATCTCAACTAGCTTTTTACGAGAATTTGCTCGCTACACGAGCTTCAGCTACTTCTGAGAATGCAGTACAAAGCAGTCAGGCCTCCAAGCCAGACTCGAGCCAGGACACTATCGAGACGGAAAATGGGGACGATTGCAAGGATACTCCCGGTGCCCTTGATCAGTCAAAAGACACTGAAGAACATGAAGATACTCTTGAAAATCCGCAGTTCAAAGCTATGCTTGATATTGATGATGGTCATCAGTCGGATAGTGACTCAAGTGACATGACAGAAGTTAGTTGCCCTAGTCCAGAACGAAACTCAAGACCTAGACAGGCGATCGAGGAAACTCACACCTATCAAAGTTCAAATGGAAATCGTACAAACCCACCAATAGAACACAGTGATGATGGGGATCATCATTCAGATAGCGAGTTGAGTGATGCGACGGAAGTTAGCTGCACTAGTTCAAAACGCAACTCAAGGCCCAGACAAGTTGTTGGGGAAAACGAAAACGTGGAGCGAATTGCAGATCGAGAGAATTCTCTAACGATCGAAAATGGTGATGGAACGCATGGTTCCGATAGTTCTGATGTGCCAGTCTTAGAGGCTTGCCAAGAAGTCATCCCCCAATCTTCTCTCAATGTCACAGAAAACAACGCGACTTGTGCTATTAAGGTCAAAGCATCTATAGCATCAGTCCAACACTCATTTAATAGTCTTTCTGATGATGAGGAGCTGGAAATGGATATTCCGCATGTCTTGGGCGACGAAATTCGAATCGGAAATTCGCCTGTTTCTGCTGATAAAGACAATGGAATCCAGAGTCGCAAACCACCTGCAGATGATCACCCACGATTCTCACAGCATCAGCTCGAAACCGCGCAGCGTAAGTCTGAAGTACAGGTCGAAAAGACTCCGAACCACAAAAAAAGGCCGATGGCAGAATTGTTGTCAGATTTTGTGATTCCTGGAACTTATAGTAACCCACAAAACGGAACGGTTGAAGACAGCTTATTTGTCCCTGAATCCGGGCGAATGCAGTCACTCACATTTCCTAAAGCACTTTCTCAGATGACCGACACATTCGGTGAGACGCCTCAAGACAAAAACGAGCCAAACAGCTCTGATATTCAACACTCTCGTGACCAGCAGATATCATCAAAGTCCAGTGACCACATAGCTTATACCAGCGTACCAAGAACTCGGTATTTCCAATCTGTACCAATTCCCAATCTCGACGGGGCTATTTCTGATGGTTTGCACTCTCCTAGTAGGAGTCCTTCTATAAGCTTTCTACCATTAAGCCAGAGTTCCCCAGAGCAAGGGCATGATGGGGACCATCCTGTCAAGCGGCAAAAACTTACAGATCCTCTAGCTCTACAGCAGGTTTTAGGTTTCAGCCAAGAGGAATCGCCATATAAAGACAGGAACGAAATGGAAAGAGCCAGCAGGCGTGAGATACGAGAGGTCCTACAAAGACGACCATCAACGGCAGATTCAGGAATACTCAGCAATAATACCGAGGGAACACAAGATATGGCACTTCCAGAAGATTCCCAAATGAGCCACAATAGATTTGAGAAAGATTTACCTGGGACAGTAATCTCTGAGCAGACCTTCACATCTTACAAAACCCTACTTACAGGTCAATCATCTCCCCCTTTTAACGGCCGCAACATGGTCACAACTTCAATTATATCCGGAAGAGCTCGGCCGAGCTCGGAGCATTCCTACCACTCGAAACAGCAGCCCAATTTGCTCTTCGAGAAGTATTCTAATACTTATCCACGCTACAAGGGTAGTAAGAGACAATTCATTTGTGCACTTGTATATTTGGAATGGCTTGAGACCCCCACTAGACAACCTCGGGCATCACTATGGGATGATTTTGTTTGGTTCTATACTTTGTACATGGACCATGTTCTCGACAGTAGAAACAGATTGAGTGGAATTAGATTCTACAATGAATTGGGTATTTCTGATCCCTATTTTACTCGCTTCGATAACACAACAGGACCAATAATCACCACAGAAAGCGTCAAAGCTGCTTTATCGCTCGAATCTCCAGATTATGGTATTATTGAAGACTTGCGTGGAAAATACAGAAGCACTGCCTCGCATCCGCTGATTGGTCCTGGGAGCATCAGAGCAAGCTCTGTGAGGCAACAATCGAGTGAGCTCGTTACTGTTGCAAACACTGATACCCCTTTACGGTCAGAAGCCTCTACTCATATTGAAAAACTTGCCTCACAAAAATCCTCGCAAAGTTCTGATCGACCGCCATTATCAAAAGACCAAGGACTCTCACCAACGTTGCAAAAGAAGAGGAGGAATCATTCAAAAACAATAGCCTCGAGGAACGGAACCTCAGAAGACCTTTCACTGCCAACTGTAGCGTCAATATCACAATCAAATTCATCTAAAATGCCAGAGACAAATGGGCCGCCATCAAGGGCTTCAAAAGAACCTGGAAAAGCCCTAGGAAGGTTTTTCGAAACCCCGAGTCAATTGTCATTCTTATCAGATGTAGGATCGTCGTCTCATAATAGTTCCCCGCCTCTTCAAAATCTGGCATCACCACGGAGTTTGCGGAAGACTCCGGATGGTCCACCATTAGTACAAACAAACTCTTGTGAGTTGGCAAGCCCAATTCACAGAGAAGCTCCACGTATTGCGAGTGAAACAGATTCTTCGAGAAAGCGCAGGTCTCAAGAACGTTTATCAAAATCCTCTCGTGAAAGATCAATATCTCCACCGCCGCCACGGAAGATCCAGAAATATACGACAGACTCAAATCTACAAGAGAAGGTTGATGCAGGCCTCGAAAACCAAGAACAGCAAATGAGCCTTGGAAAATCAACAAAGTTCCCATCGACCGCATCGACCGCATCGACCTTCAGTGGTAAGTGGGAATTTGGCAAGTATCTCGCGCAAAGACGAAGGGAGAGCGGCGTTCGTCGTTCAAGATTGACGCCAAGGACTAGCTTCGGCTTGAAGCCAAGATTTGGCAGGGGCAATAAAGGCTAGCACATCTAAAAGCGTGTGGATGGGGGTCGTTCATTCTTCGAAGCTAGCCCAGTGTTTAAGAATCTGTACTTAGTAGTTGTGGAGAGGGGTGTGTCAGCTCACGTAAGGTTATCAATACTCAAGAATAATACGAAACACATTAACAAATCGTGTTCGAGCACCAATGTGAGAGAGCTGCTCTGCTATTGCATTCAAACAAACATTTATGGCCCACGCTCAGGCCATAAAATAAAATGTAGTCTAGGGAGGTGTGTAAGTGGGGAGCTGTCTACGTGATAGGCTAATGCTATTGAAATGTGAATTAGAGACCCACAGGGGCTGCATGGTATCTAAAACGAACTCTTGGAAATAATTCATACAGCACAGCATTGAATGAGTTGGCCAATAGCAAACACTATTTACGACTGCATGCATTGTGTGAAACTGAATGTACACATGTATATATGTACTCTAGACATCAATCGAACACATTTAGGTAGATTCCCGTCAGGGAAATGGGCATTTCAACAACATACAAGTTACAATGGCATCGATATTAATTATACGAACCACTCCTAAAGGACCCCTCATTGCCACATCTGATACAATTAGAGACTAACCCTCACCGTCCAGGGATAATAAGGAGGTACATAAGCAACTCCCTTACAGCTCACATCCTCGTATCAATTCATTTCAATCAATCAATCACGTTGCTTTTTGGGCCCTCCTTGCATGAGATCCAACGCCTCCTCCTTGATCCTTTAATGCTTATGTAGCATATTACCTTCACTCACCGTCCTTATATCTTCTTTGCCCACGTCTCTACTTCGTTATTGCTCAACAAATCTTGTTTAGAATCAAGTCAAACAATTTCAAACATGTCATCATCAAACCGTTTTTTGATCTGGGGAGGAGAAGGTTGGGTTGCTGGTATGTCTAACACCCTACTCCCATTCAAGAGCTTCTGAACCGTGATAACCCAGTTTCCCCAGGACATCTCAAGACTCTTCTCGAAAGCCAGGGGAAGGAAGTTTACACCACCACTGTTCGCATGCAAAATCGGGAATCTGTCATTGCAGAAATTGAAAAAGTCAAGCCAACTCATGTTCTTAACTGTGCTGGCTGCACTGGACGCCCCAACGTCGATTGGTGCGAGGATAATAAGGAGGAGACGATTCGAAGCAATGTTATCGGAACATTGAACTTGACCGATGTTTGCTACTTGAAGGGTATTCATATTACTGTCTTCGCTACCGGATGTATCTATACCTATAACGATGAACATCCAATTGGCGGACCTGGATTCTTGGAGACTGATCCAGCAAACTTCGCGGGCTCATTCTACTCAGAAACTAAGGCCCACGTCGAGGAGGTTCGTACAATTTCTACAATGATTTCGGAGACGGATACTAACAATTACTGCGCAGGTTATGAAGACATACAACAACACCCTTATCCTCCGACTTCGAATGCCCGTCAGTGATGATCTCCATTCCCGTAACTTCGTCACCAAGATTGCCAAATATGACCGTGTAGTCGACATCCCCAACTCGAATACCATTCTCCACGATCTTCTCCCTGCCTCCATCCTCATGGCCGAGCACAAAGATACCGGTATCTATAACTTTACCAACCCAGGAGCCATTTCTCACAATGAGGTTTTGGCTCTCTTCAAGGAATATGTGAGACCAGATTTCACATGGAAGAACTTCACATTGGAGGAACAATCCAAGGTCATCAAGGCGGGACGAAGTAATTGCAAGTTGGATACTACTAAGTTGGTCAAGAAGTTGAGCGAGTATGGATACGAGGTTCCAGAAATTCATGAGGCGTACAAGGGATGTTTCCAAAGAATGGCTGCTGCTGGCACCAAATAGACGGGGCATGTAACGTGGGCACACGCAAAGGCTGTAATTCTGTGTCTTGTCGTCTGAAGTATTTCTCTACTCTAAAATGTGGTTGAATATCTTCTTCGATATCTTTTAAATAAACAGACTTATTATTATTGTCCAATACGGCCGGTCTATGACTTCCTCCCGTGTACACTTGTGATATATATGATTATAGCCATGAGCCAGCATAACATTGTTGTCAGAGGGGCTGAGATGATACACAACGGTTCTACATACGCCAGCATGGATTCTGCAGCTTAATTGTTGCCCCTACATGCCATTGATACAGATAAACACGTTCACGACCTCATACTGAGCGACCAATCCATGTTTTGCGACGATAGTCATCCAATGCAATCTTTCCTGTTTCCTCTTTCTTTTATGACGTTTCCCTCTTCCTCGTTGGGTGCATTGATGAAATCTTAATCTTAAAAGTATTCGCACACTGTATTTTATGGATCCTTGGCTGCCCCTCCATGAACGAAAATTTCATGCAAACGAACTGAACAAAAGTGCTAGGGAGGTAGGGCGGAAACTTGCCAGCAGATGGTCTGATAATAAAAATCCGATATAAAAAGAAAACAATAACAAAGCCGTCATCAGATCTAGCTAACGTGTGTCCAACTACCCAAATTATATAGATGGTGTTCATACTCAAGATCAGAGAGAAGAAAAGGACTGACAGACGTCGAAATCGTTCGTAATCGTGATTGTGAATACCTGCCTGCCCAAGCTCATAAGCCACCCTCGCCTTCGCTTTTACGACAGTCCATAAAGCCTCGCGTCATACTGTCACAGTCTCGGCATTCCCATTCTTGAATTGCGAGAGAAAATAATTTCAGCCTTACACCACAATCCTAACAAGTCACTGTATATTCATCCCATCCCGACTTTCCCTATCAGTAAAGTCGCGGAATATACTATTTACTATTTTCTCTCTACGCTATCTATTTACCTATTACAACTAACCGTTGGGCTCAAATAACCTCATTCCCTAGAGTACCCCTCAGCAACCGTGAAAATGGTTGTTGACACCACATATTATGAGGCCCTCGGTGTCAAACCCGACGCTACAGAATTAGAAATCAAGAAAGCATACAGGAAACTAGCTATTATCACTCATCCGGGTACGTACTTCTCCGCGACTCTCTCAAGCCGTGCGATATTGATGTAACTGCAGATAAGAACCCCGGCGATGACACCGCTCACGAGAAATTCCAAGCTATTGGCGAAGCATATCAAGTCCTCAGCGACCAAGAGTTGCGCAAACGATATGATAAATTCGGAAAGGATTCTGCGCAACCTGGGGAGGGATTTGCAGATCCGGCAGAGTTCTTTGGAACGATCTTTGGAGGGGAAGCGTTCGTGGATCTTATTGGAGAGATTACTTTGATGAAGGACTTGACGAAGACTATGGATATCACGATGCAAGAAGGCGCGGAAGAGGAAGAAGAGTGAGTCTGGTTCTATTGAGACCATGGGGCATGGCCTGCGGGTAGTAGTGATGCTGTACGGTTATTTGGAGGGGTTGACTAATGCGATGATAGATTCCAAGGAACCGAGGCAGCGAAACAGGAGAGTATGGCCGCAGGAGAGGAAAAGGCTGGACTATCGGCGACAGAAGCAGATGGCAAAACTACCCATGTCCCCTCCGCATCTGTGTCTGATACTGCAGACATCCCGACGCCCGCATACTCGGAGAAGCCACCAGTTGTTCCCAGCCCGGCCGCATCGGGAACATCAACTCCCAGACGTACCACACAAATTCCTCTCCGACCAGCTATCATGAACCAAACCGAAGAAGAAGCTCAAATGGCTGCCGCAGGCATTACAGAAGAGGAGAAAGAGCTGAGGAAGAGAGAGAAGAAGAAGGGTGGTCTCTCCAAGGCCCAACGGGACGAACTCGCAGCTTATGAGAGAGAACGTGCTGCCGCTCGCAAAGAGCGAGTCGACACATTAGCAAAGAAGTTGATCGATCGTATCAGCATATGGACAGAGACAGATAAGGGACCCGATGTCACCAAGGCTTTCCAAGAGAAGACACGCCTCGAAGTAGAGAACCTCAAGATGGAATCTTTCGGTCTGGACATTCTCCATGCGATCGGTCAAACTTATCTTCAAAAGGCTACCGGACTCCTCAAATCCCAGAAATTCTTAGGCATTGGCGGGTTCTTCTCTAGATTAAAGGACAAGGGAACTATCGCAAAGGAAACCTGGAACACTATCTCCAGTGCTATCGATGCGCAAATGACCATGGAGGAAATGGCCAAGATGGAAGAGAAGGGTGGCGAAGACTGGACCGACGAGAAGAAAGTCGAATATGAGCGTCGCGTCACAGGCAAGATCCTCACAGCCGCATGGCGTGGAAGTAAATTTGAGATTCAAGGTGTACTTAGAGATGTCTGTGATGAGATTCTCAATGATAAGAAAGTTCCCATGGCGAAAAGACTTGAGCGTGCTCAAGCCCTTGTTATTTCTGGTGAAATCTACTCTAAGGTATATTCCCCCCATTTTTTTTTCCTTTTCATGATTATCGAACTATAACTGACAAACTTCCAGGCTCAACGTAACCCAGAAGAAGAAGGAGATTACATGGCCTTTGAACAATTAGTCGCCGAGGCAGCTGCAAAGAAAGAGAGCAAGAAAAAGGGAAAGGATAAGAAAGAACATGGTCATCATCATCATCACTCACACGGAGATGCGCAAGCTGCTGCAGATGATTTACCTAACGTTCCTAAAGCCTAAATGTAGGTGAAGAGATTAGGTAAATCGGGTAAAATGTGAGGGGGGTGGGGGTAGGGGGGGATCTCCTATTACTGCGTTGATCAAAGATCAAACGTCTTGATTAGGACTGCAGTGTGCCAAGAGCACGATCTGTGGATTTGGGCGTGGAAGAGTAGTGAGTAGATGCCATGTGTATGTCATTCTGGTTATTTTGCATAGAGAATGGAAGGGAATGAGAACGATAGACTTTCAAAGGCTATATGAGATTTCAATGTTCGTTCTCGTTGAAATTGTTGATTTAAATTGGCTACTTGACAACGCTAGACAGAATAGATGGAAAGGAGATAAACACATGATAGTGAAACCACGGCGAGATTCCTTCCCCCAGGGAGTGTACGATATTATTCTTATTATATGTCGTATTGCTTGTCAGAAGCTTCCACACAATAGTTCAGAGGAATATCAACAACTACAACCTGACATCATTCTGTCAAAAACGGGTAAGCAATTACACCCCGTTTCCAATTTTAAAGTAGCTAAGCTTGTTAGGGGTGTGATGTTGCAATGCCTCTAAAACATGTAACTTATATACAAACAACAGAGTTATTGAACATTCCATACGAGTAGAAACCCCATCTTTCATATCAAATCACACATCAAACGCTCAGAAAATTCGAAAAGAGAAGATGAAATAGTCATTAATACCCATCCCATTATTTCCATCCACATCGTGATCACATCCCATTATTTCCATCAGCATTGTGACCCAAAGTTATAGTAAGAATTCTGGTCTCTGCTAGTCGCCCCCCGTGACAAATGTAACAAAATCCCTACAAAAAATGAGTTTTCTCATACAAATTAAATATTCGATTCAAATTTAATTCATTCATTATTTAATAAGGAGATAAAAAAAAAGAAAAAAAAACAAGGAATTTGGGTGGAAAAGTATTACATGTGTGATAAGCAAAACTAGAACTTTTATATTCATTAACGAATCTCGGGTAAAATGAAAGAGTAGAAGTTTTATAAGAGTTCATTAGCGCTGCGCTGCGCTAGCTAACTCGTGAGTGAAAAAGAGGTATTACAAAAGAAGTAAAGGATTAGAGTTCTGCATGATTAAATGCAGGTGCAGTGTTTTGCACTTCTGGGATACCTTGATCTTTAGGTGCGTAGTTTCCTTTTCTGATTTCGTTCAAAGCGACGTCGAATCGAGCTCCTGCAATCCATGCTGCTCCAATCTGGATAGTGTTAGTGAGACTCTCATGGGTCTAGGGGATGAAACATACCATAAGCCCAGAGACGACTATTAGGGTTCCGAATACTGCCAACATGAGGTAGAAGACATCTTTCTTGGCCTCTGCTTCCTCGGCTGCTGATTTCTTTTGTGCTACAGATGTTTCTCCAGCTTGTTGCAAAGCAATCGCCTCGGGATTCTGGGTTGGGAATATTGATTCAATGAATTGTTCGATCTAAAGGGAGTTAGTCTTGGATGTTTGCACAGTAAAACCGAAACACATACCTTTCCGCATGCAATGCTAATCTTGAGGAAGTTAGGATCCTTAGGCGAGTTCTTTTTGTTAATCCTTCTTGCATATCTCTGGAAGATATCACAAACAGTACGCAAATTCTGTGAGGATTCCATCATCAGTTGGCAAGCATCACCCTTAGTGATCTTGACATTCTTCTCGAAAATAGAAGGATTCTGGAAAACAAGCTCTAAGGTTGCGATTGCCATGGCTTGTGGGATAGCAACAAAATTGAAGACACTCTGGTCTTTAATGCCTGCCATGTAGAACAAACATTCATCGGCATGGCGGAGAGAATTCAGGACCATTTCTGAACTGCAATTTAAAGCGATTTGTCTATTTTTGGGGTCAAAAAGTTCGTCAAACTTGTCGACATGCTTCGACCAGATCTCCTTGGGCCAGAAACGTCTCTTGTCATCGAAATCTTCCCGAATATCACGAATGATGTTTGTCTTTTGAAGGAATTGGCCCATGGATTCGGACAATTCTGGCTTGCCAAGCAACGCTGGGTTTGCCAACTTGGCCTCGACGAACAGTTTTGTTAAGCCATCTCCTACGAGACCGGCTACATAATGACAGTATAATTCATAATCCTTGATAGTGTTGACACCATTGATGTTGTGCTCTGCATTGTTCGCATAATCGGCCATTCCATTACCCATCTTTTTGGTAATATCCTTGATAATGGTTTGATATTCTGGTTTGCACTTCTTGAATTCAGTGATGACACAGTCAAAGTGAACCAAGAGTTCTCGATCCTTTTCATTTGGTCCGTTCTCGTTGAATGTCCATCCATCCTTCTCGACAATGCTGTCAAAAGTTCTTAACAAGGGCTCCTTCGTTTCTAATGGGATTGTCATATCATCTTCAACAGTATCCAATCCTCGCAGAATCAGATAGAAAAGGGCGACGGGCACAAGCAATTCGGGGTTCAGTTCTTGAATAACCGAACTGAAACTTCGACTGGTCATTTCGAGGTATCTGAAGCAATCCCTGAGGGATTGAGGCTCCTTGGATGGAACTCTGGTATGGACTGGGTCGTGCCATAGCTTCCTAGTTCATGTGTTAGTGATGGCATATGAGGAGATGCATGTATTGCGAATACATACCACTGTAAGATTGCTCTCAATTGATTTGGGTGAACAGAAAAGTAAAGGAGATTCTTGACGACACCCATGATGAAGGAAGTGGAGATGATTTGACAAATGGATTATCAAAGTTTCTGAATACGTGGAATACGTGCAAGAATCGAATTAAAGTTGTTGTGGATTATCGTTTCTCTATGCCATGGAGATGAGTTGATGTGCTCGACTGTACTATGGTATGAAATAAGTTATGTAACACCGCTTTTGTTTTGTCACTCATGGAACCATTCTGCCCACACAGACTGATCCTGACTAGCGAAGGCGGTGCGACACAACTTAGTCCATATATGGAAATGGGAACGGCCACGGTAGGCAATTGTTGATCCGAGTCCGTCTATTCAAATCAAAACTAAATGGAAGGAGCTCGAGGTGAGAATCCAATTTCAGAAAATAAAGAACAGATAAATCGCGAGAAAGGGGTGAATTGGGTGAATTGGGTGAATTGGGTGAATTGGGTGAATTGGGTGAATTTGGTGAATCTGGTGAAATGTATCTGCCAGCAAATTTCAGGGTACTGTCACCGCCCAATCCCCAATCTGTGCAGCAAAAAGAACGCTTTGGAGTTTAGGGCCTTGTGACTTTTTATGCTTTGGCGGGTGCTTAGAAGAAGGGGAAGGGATGTGTAGATATGTGGAAGTTTATATCTATATGTATACATGTATGTGTATCCGGATATCCCCTACATCTATCCGGCCCTGACATCTGCACTCTCGAGGCTCTTGTTCTGATATTGACTTCCAACCCCAGATTCTCTTTGGGTCGGTGCAATGCACATCTTGCATTGCAGACCACCCAATCAAATCGTGGCAATTAATATCTCAAAAAAGGAGGCAATGTTAAACGGACGAGGCTGAGCAGTGCTAACTATCCCATCCCACTGATCACCCGCTATACGATAATCTCGTTGTTCGAGAACATTGTTAAGCAACGACTCATAACACTTGAAGACTGTCATAATATTGCCATCTTCCTCAAATTCCAGCGTTCATGGCTCCTTATCTTCAACTCTTACCCCCAATCTAACCGCGCTCTTCATGGTCATATCACACAGTGTCTGGCTGTGAATTCTAACTTACCGCACGCCGAGCCATCGCCAACTACAATCCAACTCGATTGACCTACCATTGCAATATATATACTCGGGCGTTCACCTCCATTTAAGCTTATCGCAATAAGGCTTGTGGATCTCCTTCCCTCAACATCCTTTGTTCAACCGCGATTTGTGCCTTTCAGCAATGGCCGACATAGATCCCTTGGAGAAAGATGTGGAACAGGCAGAGTCGAAACCGATGATTGGGGAAGAGACGCACAACGACAGATATGAGAACAACGAGGGGAAAAGAAAGAAGAGTTTGGCGAGTAAAATTGTCAATGTTGCCTGCATTGGTTTAAATATCATCAGTACAGTAGTTCTTGTTTTTCTCAATAAATGGTTTGTGTACACTCTATCCTTAATCCCAAGATATAAAATCTAATGACAACGCAGGATATTCAAAGATCCCCAGCTGCGAAATATGCAAATATCCTTTGCGATGTGGCATTTTACATGTACAACCATTGTATTATGGATAGCTAGTCGTTCTCCCTTCAAGCTTTTTGTCCCCATACGACTGCCATTCCTCCAAATGCTTCCACTATGCTGCTTCTTTGCCGGCTTCCTCATACTTGGAAATTTAAGTTTGGCATTCAATTCTGTGGGCTTCTACCAGTCAGTTACTCACCCGAACTCCTTCGTCCAAATCTCCCACTAATTTTCCTCTTCAAACCAGACTCGCCAAAATAATGACCACACCCTGCGTCGCCCTTCTCCAATACATCTTTCTCTCCAAAGGCGTCTCCGCACAAACCATCCTCGCGCTCGCCA
This sequence comes from Botryotinia calthae, assembly GCA_004379285.1. Lineage (NCBI taxonomy): Eukaryota > Fungi > Ascomycota > Leotiomycetes > Helotiales > Sclerotiniaceae > Botryotinia > Botryotinia calthae. Next base: position 116,282 of record PHWZ01000035.1, read on the forward strand.
GCGTCTGCGTAGGCGTAGGTCTAACTAATACCGGAGCCTCTGGAACTACCACATTTGGCGCATCCATCGCCATTGCTGCATTTGTAGTAACCGCATTCTACCAAGTCTGGATTGGCAAGAAACTCACCGATTTCAAAGCCTCTTCTCCGCAACTTTTACTCAACCAAGCCCCGATATCTGTTTTGATTCTGGCGTTTTTGGCGCCGTTCTTCGATACAAAACCAGACGTGTCGGTGATACCGAGGGATACACTTGTTGCACTGGGTTTGAGTGGACTGGCGGCTGCGTTGCTGAATTTGAGTCAATTCTTGATTATTGGAAGAATGTCAGCATTGACATTCAACGTTGCTTCCAAGTATGATCACCTTTCCTATCACCTTACCTCCGAACATCATGTGCTAATCCATTTATCCAGTGTTAAAACAATCATAATCCTCACCTACGGTTTCATGAGCGAAGGCCGAGTCCTCACCATCAAAGATTCCATGGGCATATTGCTAGCTTTGGGTGGTGCAACAGTGTATAGCCAGCTTTCACAGCGGTGAGAGAAGCGTGTTGTAATGTGTAACGAATCTTGGGGTTATAGGTGAAGTCCAGGCGTTGGAGCATGAACTAGGTGTTTGGAATGTAAAATTCTAAATCTTTGAATTGGATAGTTAGAGAGTCAATACGAATAAAATACACTGTTTTAAACAATGAGCCAGATGAGAATACTGAAACTTAGCTGTCGAATTCATTAGTTAGAAATAAATTAAAGTTTCCAAATCTAATTGGGGGTGAATGGGTATTCAGATGTAGTCTCAATCATTAGCAGCTACGCGGAAAATCCAAGAAGATAAATTAGCACACCGGTGCTCAATACGTTTGAATGAAAGCATTCATCTACCTCGCGGTGATCCCGTTAATTAAAGGTGATGATTTCGTGAGTATAGAATGTGCTTCTCGTAATGTATGACATCGAGTTAAAGATTTGACTACCCGCCATTCCACGATTAACTTAAAGCGATCACTGTAGAGGAATATAAAAGTAGATAGATTCCCGAAATGTGCATCAACTATGTATGTATACATGAGACAAATATGAAATACACTAAAGACTCCGAGGTCCGTTTACAAATGACTATATCCATTATATTACTTTCAAATATACATTTCTAAACTCCTTACACCTGATGCCTAAAACCTATTAGACAATGCGAAGGTTCGAAAAAAGACAACATGAAGAAAGATAACAGTGTTTACTACGCTAATTCATAATATGTATCACGACCCATTTACCATATCCATATCATACCAATCATACATTCTACATGCAGAATTAATTCTCGTTTGAACTCAATATCAACTCATCTACACCACGTATTCATCATCCATCCATCCATCAAACTTACTTAACGTCTCTCTACCAATAAGAAATGCATCGCCACATATGCTAAGAAGATAAAGGCACCGGCGAAAATAGCGAGATTGATTGCATCCGGCCAGAATGCCTGCGTGTTAAATCCGAAACTACTCAAGATCACCGCTCCGGGCACGGTAATGTCGAGTTTGTATTTATGATCCACAAGTGTCAAGTATGTGACTTCGTTAACGATTAGAGATTCGAAGCCGTAGTGGAAAATTGACAAGGATTGGAGCCAAAGGGCAGATTTGGGGATGGCATCGTGGTTGAGGAGAAGACCAGCAAAGAGGAGACTAAATAACATGACAAGACTTCCAATGAGACTTGCGACGCCGTTATCTTTGAAGACAATACCAAGGAAAAGACAGATTGCGGCCGCTGCAAGATTGAAGAGGACGAGGATGAGGAGGAATTTGAAGAAATTAGGAGCTTCAGCTACGAGTCCAGTCATAGGGTATAAGATAGAGCCCATAATGAGAGGAGGAATAATTCGGAGTGGTACGATGTCGAAGAGAACTTTGGCGAAAAAATACGTGACGGGAGAGTAGTAGCCATTTGCTCTTTCTCTGACGAAAACCATGCGCTCGGTAGCAAAGACATTCAGACTAGAAAGGGTGCTGAAACCGAAAAGTGCTAGAATGAAGAAGAATAGTCCCAGGCGATTTTGGAATCCAGGAATATCGTCCGTCAGGCCATAAAACAAGAATCCAGACAGTACAGCCAACAAGATTGCGATTGCGTAGTGTGTCAACATCAACATCGGGTTTCTGTAAAGATTGCGCCAGGTACGTTGGGAGAGAATAACAAATTGTCGAAGGTATCCAACTCTTGCATATCCTCTGCCCATCGTAGTTGTGGCTGTTGAACTGTTCTCTTGTACATGTCCATTTGTGCTGCCATTGGCATTTTGAGCGCCGGAAACAGCGTTCTTGAGGTCATCTTGGAGATCTCTGGCGATTGGCGATTGTGCATAAGAAGATACTAGAACATCCAAGTCCGAACTAGATCCAGGTGCATCGGGTGGTAAATTATCTGGATCTTCGGCAATTGATGAATGTTGTCTCGACATTCTGAGCCAGTGCTGATTGGCCTCTGGATCTACAGGTGCCACATCAGGTTGGGAAGTAGGGGTCTCAATTCCACTCTTCTTACGAGTAAAAAGCTCCCGTTCTTGCCTTGCTCTTACAGAGTCACGACGTTTGCCTTTAGGTCTTAAGAGAGACTCGCTTGGGCTGCCAACAACAGGTTCCTCTATACTACCGCCAGAGATGCTTGCAATTGACTTCACCGCCCTAGTACTGCTTGCTCCAACGCTTGGTGTAACGCCGTGTCTGAAATCGGATGTGGCATCATCAATTGGAGTGCGAGGTGCACCAACATGCATTGTCAAATCAACCAAGTAGTCAGCAATGTTGAATCCAGGTGGGCAGGCGTAACCAATGTGATCGAAGTATTCTTGACAAAGATTAAACTCGCCAGAATACACCGTTCTTCCTTTTGCGAGAAGTAGCAATCTATCGAACAAAGCCACAATGTTAGATCTTGGTTGATGAATGGTAAATATGACGGTTCTTTTATAGTTCTTAGCCAGATTGACGAGACATTCGATGACGTTGAATGCATTGTATGCATCAAGACCACTAGTTGGCTCATCGAGGAACAATATACTTGGACTGGTAACCAATTCACAAGCAATTCCAACTCGACGTTTCTCGCCACCGGAAATACCGCGACCTTTACCATCCTCAGAACCAATCAAAGAATCCTTGATGTGAGAGATACCAAGTTGTCGCTCAACCTCAAAAACTCTCTGCTCCTTAGCTGATCTTCCCATGTCTCTTGGCAATCTCAAAAGAGCGCTAGTCATGATCGTTTCGTGGACTGTGAGAGTAGGTAACATAGCATCTTCTTGATCAACAAAGCCGATGACACTTCTGTATTCGTTATCTGTGACCTTTTCGCCATTGACGTAGAAATTTCCTTGGACAACACCTCGCTTGTTTTTACGAGCAAGAATGTCAAGAAAGGTGGTTTTACCAGCTCCAGATGCACCCATGATGGCCATGATCTCGCCAGGATGAGCTACTCCTTGGACACCAGTCAAGATCTGCTTTCCATTTATATTGTACGAAACATTCTCGAAGTATAGGGAAGCGGGCTTGTGATCGACCATTAGCTTGATGCTCTCGTCATCGGAATCGTCTAGATGAATAGGGCCGTATTTGAATTGCCTTCGAGACAAGTACCAAACTAGAAGAATGACTCCAACAACAAATAGAGATGAAATGGCGATGACACCTGCGATCAAGGGCGTGTTGATTCTCTTTATAGGGCGTTCGTACCCTGGAATCTCGGTTTCGTAAAGACATTCTCCGGCCTGGCAATTGATAAAAATACTGCTGTCCCCAAACATTTGTTGAATAAGCAAATCCATCTGAGGTTCCTTGAAGGTACATTCGTTGCTACCACCCTTCTGCTCACAATTGAATGTTGCAGGACCTCTAATTTCTTGATCGAGGAAGTCCGAAATGTCAACCGATCCATTCTCACCGCAGAGCATTCGGTCCGGAACACACTTGCAATCAATGTTTTCACATTTTGCGCTGGTCGAGTTCCGGTCATAATCGTTTTGGGAGCCTGATGTACAAGTATTCAAGGAACAGTAAAACGACTCTCTTTCGTCGACCCAGAATTGAAAGTCGCAGGTCTCTACCTCAGCGTTGCAGGTAAAAGTAACCTGGGGCTTCTTGCCATCCAAGATATCCAAAATCTTTCTGTTTGTGACATCGCACATCTGGTAGTTCTCCTTTACCACCTCGCCATTTTGATAACACACGCCTCCTTCTTTTTCTGGCATTAGAGCATTGCATGCCTTGTTGCTCGTACAGACATTGCAGTTGATTCCAGTCCAGCCATCTTCGCAAGCGCATGAATCTGTTGTTCGCATCGGCCGATCCTTTCCATCTGCCAAAGAACCACAAACTATCAAGAGTTAGGAGGAAAGATTTGGCGCACATGCTAAGAGTTTAGCTCACCTGGCTGAAGACAGTCATCGCCACCGAATCCTGGTGGACAGGAGCATTTGCCATTGTATTGATTGCAGTCAGAATATTGCCCGCAAGTAAATGCGGGTAATAAACAATTGAAACTAGATTCCGTCAGCAGGAGATTTTGGCCCGGAAGAAGAGGCGCAGTACCAAGGAGGACAATCGTCAGGTCGGTCGTCCATAAGAGACAATTGGGCTTTCATCGAGTCTATCGACGAATAATTCGTGAAAGCGTGCGCATTCCATGATAGAGACAGAGCGGCGAGGACTACAGTCCCTAGTTGCAATCGTTTCATCGTTCGTAGATATTTGCGAAAATCGCGATGGTTGAAAGTGGGAGCTTGCTAATGGAACCAGCTTAATGCTGCGGTGAAGCGACGACTCTCGATGCCATGTAAAGCAGAGAGATCCGAATGATACGTGGAACGGAATGATAGTGGTGAATTTCAAAGAAAGGAATTACAGAGAAATGCCTGCGTGGTAACGCGATACGGTTCTGAATGAGAGAATAACGAAATGAAGAATAAACAAAATGAAGCTTGTTATCAAGCAGTTGCAGAAGAGTTGAACAGCTTAGGTATTCGGCAGAGGTAGAGCACGTGGAGGTAGGTGGCCTCGTAGTGTCATATCTATCATCGGAGGGAGTTCTAGCTTGTCCGTCTCCTGCCCTGGGCCGACAAGAAGAATAAGCGGGGATTGACACACCTGGAGCAAGCAAGGCCGCGCAGCTAGCTGTCAGGAACGAAAAGATAAAAAGATAAAAAGATAAGCTGGAAGGTTGGGGAATCGATTAGACACTGCGATTACATAGGATCTGGGCAGGTATTGGGTATGCGCCAGGTATATTTATTTATATGCTATTCATATTTCAAACTGATCCATCCGTCCGTCTTTCAACATCCACAGCCAGACGACGATGCAGCCAAAGCTTCTCTATCTTATCAACGTGCGATGAATGCACTCAGTCAGCACTGTACGATACGATGTACGGAGTACGTACGAAGTTATGTCAGGGCAAACGTCGTGGTTGTGTCTGAGCTTCACACAGTTCCCAACATCCTATTGGTTCTGATCCCTCACTTCTTCCTGGGGAAGCCCGAGGTTTAACAATCTCCACAACGCAATGTCATCCACGCCTTTCAAATATACTCCATGTAACAACTTGCTGCGGCAATATTGAAAATGTAGGTTTGTCAACGTATATATATATATATACATTCAGGATGTCCAATTCCAATACCAACGTCGCTTAATCTTCTCTCCTAGACAATACTCTCCGACCCATCCATATACACCACCATACCATCTCAAACATGGTCAAGATTGAACCTTTCGCCGTAGAACAAGTACTACCCCTCCATTCTCCACCAGAACTGAAATTGTCTCTAACATCTGATTGTAGTGGATGGACAAATATGAAGTCACACCTGGCGTCCTCAATATTGCCGAAACATGTGCAGCTTCCATCTCAATTGATGATCTCGTAAACTTATCCGAAGATCCAAACCTGCCGCATCCAATATCAACCTCGACCAAACTCACATATGGACATATCCGTGGATCGCCCGCTCTTCGAGAACGTCTAGCGTCTCTTTACTCCGCTAGAACTGCATCGGCTCTATCACCAGAGAGTATACTTCTCACGCGCGGTGCAATCGAGGCGAATTTCCTCACACTATATACGTTGATTGGCCCTGGAGATCATGTCGTTTGTGTACATCCAACTTATCAGCAACTATACTCCGTTCCACAAAGTCTCGGCGCGGAAGTCTCGCTATGGAAATTACACAAAGGGAAGAAATTCATTCCTGATTTAGAGGAGCTGAAGCAATTAGTCAAGGATAATACCAAAATGATTATTATCAATAATCCAAACAACCCTACCGGCGCTACGATTCCCAAGTCTGTTTTACAGGGCTTGACGCAGTTTGCGAAGGAAAAGGGTATCATCATTCTAAGCGATGAAGTATATCGACCATTGTTTCACGGAATATCAGTAGTGGATGCAGAATTTCCTCCATCAATGGTATCCATGCCTTATGAGAAAATCATAGTTACTGGCTCCATGTCAAAAGCTTACTCTCTGGCTGGTATCCGCATCGGTTGGATCGCATGCAAGGACAAAGCTATCATCGAAGCTCTCGCGGAAGCTCGAGACTACACCACTATTTCTGTCTCGCAGCTTGACGATCGAGTTGCCTCTTATGCCATGAATCAATCCGTCATTCATGCACTCCTTGGTAGGAATATCAAACTTGCGAAAACCAACGTAGCACTTGTAGATGCTTTTGTCAATGAGCACAGCGAGAATCTGTCTTGGGTCAAGCCAAATGGTGGCACTACAGCCTTTATCAAAGTGGAAAGTAAAAGGGAGCCGGTGGATGATGTACAATTCTGTGTGGATGTGATCGAGAAGACCAAAGTCATGTTCTTGCCAGGTTCTAAATGTTTTGGTGAGGAATTCAAAGGCTATGTGAGAATTGGATTTGTGTGCGAGACAGAGGTCTTGAAAGAAGGTCTGCAGAAGTTGGGAGGATACATTAGGGAACACTTAAAATGATGAATAACGAATGGATATCATGATGATTCAAGAAAGTTTTCAACCTGTCAGAATACCGTAATAAGTGAAAACATCGTTCTTACCCAGTGCACCGTTATACTGTTTTAGAACGCATCTTTTATTTATGTTTTGGGGGTAGGTTAAGCTCTTCGTTAAATTGCAGTCCAGACTTCTAGACATGATGCCCAATAATCCAGACTAGTAGATTGAACATGAATTCTCAATGTTTGGGCGCAATGCATTATTTGAACTAAATGCAAAGATGCCAATTTTCCAAAAGAGGTGGAGAAATTGAAAACAGTAGAACATTCAATTTTGAATTGCCATCCCTAACTATCTGGATCATTTAATCAATTCAAATCTTGAAAGCTTTGAATTGTCTGGTGACACTCTGAACCGGATCATCGAACACGCTATACACGACTCATGGCTAATAAACCCATCTCAACATTACTTACTCACTTACACAGGAGTCATCTATCCCACACAAACAGAAGAAATAACAGCACAAGCTCGTATCAAAATTCAAATTCTTTCCTAATCTTTGTATTCTCCATTGGGTATAAACATATATCTAAAGCATAATCATAATCATAAGCAAACAAACATCGCAATCCCTCCATTCCCCATTGTCATTATCATCTCTCGTTCCTTCATCCTCCTCGTCCATTTCCTCCCATTAAACCAAACGCGTCCATCATTATTCGTTCATCAATCATGCTCCTCATACCCGTTCCTCTAACTCGCATCTCTCCCCAAAGACAGATACAACAAACATAGTCCTCACTCAAGTCCTCCCCCATCCTTCCACCCTCAACACCCAATTCCCCTCAAGAAATCTCAAGCGCCATTCCCTTCCCCGCCACACCAAGCCCATCCATCATACCCTCCTTCCCCCCAGCAGAATAGCAAATCTCTCTAAACTTAATTTCCCCCTCCCTCCCCTTCCCACTCCCACACTCAAACCCCGTGCTCGTATTCTCCCATCCCGCTCTCGCACTGCTCAATCCAATCATACTCTTCACCTGTCTCATTCCTTTGATTCTATTCAAGCCACCCATCGCAATATCCATCCCGTCTATCTCAATCTCCATGTCTTCTTCAAATTCAACAGCGCTTCCGTTCAACGCCTTGCTGACTGGAAATCCAGTGATTCCGTTTCCGCTATTGACGGACGCTTCGAGTGCAGCGGCTCTCGCCATGGCTTTACTAGAATGTACACCATAGGTGTAGAGAGCGGTGAAGACGAGAGAGGTGCCGAGCATGACGTGGAGAGTGTAGAGAATGTAGATGGTGATAGATTTAGAGCTGAGGAGGTAGGCGAGGTTGGAGAACATTTTTATTGATGTGGGACTTGTGTTTGAGGGGCTGTTCTTTTGTATTTAGAGTAGTGGGTTTATGTGTGTTTTGTTGTAGAGTATGGTTGATGATACTCGAAGTCGAAGTCGAGGTCGAGATTGATGATGGGAGTAGGAGAATGGTTGTTTGTTGATTGGGTGGAAATTGTGCGAGGAGGTCTTGATAAAGTGAATTGATAGTAATTTATGATGGTATTGTATTTGTTTTCGTGAATAGTTTGGTAAGGTTTAAGTTGTAAGTTGTAAGTTGGATGAGGTAGAGGGAAGATTGATGTTGGGTCGATTTAAATGTAGTGGTTTGAAAAAGACAAGAGCAGATAACTTATATCTATACTTCTTGATTTTTGAAAAACGCGCGGTACAATAAAAAAAAGAGATTTTTCTTGATTGATTTTTTTCCAGAGCATTGCTGGGCCATTATTTATTGATTGTTGTGATCTCCTTCAACCCCATATTCTGAAGACATCGTGAAGTTACTACGATTAATAAATCTCTCCTCACAAGGAATATGCTCGCAAATCAAATCATGCCCATAGGACCAACAAATCATTCCATAATTTTTAGGGAGTGAAACCCCTAAAGCGAGCCCAACTGCCAGCACATCCCTCGCGTGAAGGGCAAAGATACAGCCAGATGAAGCCTTATTTCAGGGGTAGCCACGGTAAATGCATTCATGTCAATAATATGAGCCGCGAATATAGGGCTTAATTTTCAGCGCATGAAGTACTTTTCAAAGTCGTCTAATCTTTTCGCCGAATGCACTACGTCAGTGCGGAGTCCTTCTGGAACATTTGAAAGAAGGGCATGGTGATGGAAGATCGTGAGATAGAGATGAAATCGAAAGAGGGGTGAAATAGAGTTTGATAGTAAGGCTTGAATGGCATTGATGACCTCAAACTTCGAATGTTACCCAGCCACCACAATATATCGAGTTCACGACTCAGATGCTTGGCTTTCATCTATGTATAATGGGGAGTCAATAGAGTCCGTGTATTGTAGGAGTAACATTGAATGATGGGTAGTTCATCGTATGTTTGGTGGTTGGACATTTCATCTCTTCAGAATGGCGGGTCTGAGGGTTTCGTAAGATATTTGACCTCCTGCCATTGACTTTTCCTCGATGTTCACATGACTCGTTAACAGTGATTTGGAATACCTAATTACTATCAATGAATTTCGAATGTTTCCAGGTCGTACAGTCCATTTTCAACCCCTCGAATCCCCTCTCCATACATGAAGCCATCAATATATGCCTCTCCAACAAGAACGTAGTGATTATCAGTCTTTCTTAATATGACAGGAAATCTACAACCTGGAAGAATGCAGATCAGATCATTTTTGGAGCAGTTCCATGGTCCAAGTCCAATGATTCCTGTGTCGGAAACGATGAAGCGGCGTCTGTTCATTGTCCAACAAGCGGAGATAAGAAGTGCTAATTGTTCCTTCCCATCGAGAGTTTTCCCAGTCGTTGAGACAGGAAATAACGGGAAACTAAGTTGGGGTGTTTGTTCCGACAACATTGCCGCAAGGGCCTCCATTCGGATAGCGTATTCGGTGTGGTCGTTGAAGGTCCAATTGCCACAAGAGATCGTTCTGCAGAATGCTCCTTGCTCTCGTAGGGAAGGTTTTCTCATAGAGACAACGATACTCCACCATTCTTGCAGAACTTTCAGACCCCTACTATTGTTATCTCTAGAGTTTAATTCTCTTCTGAATGACAAGCCAGATTTCTGGACACTTCCCAAAATGACACCAGTAATTCTCAAAACATATCCATCTTCAAGAAATTGTACATTAGCATAACTGTCACCAGAAGCCATAAACTGAGGTTTACTATGTTGAAGTCAAATTATTGTAGGCTGGCGGCTTTGGGGAGGTCTTGTCCAGTTCGGCACCCATGAAGGAAGGCCGTCATTGACGGGCGCTGTTTGGTTTCTTTTGTTGACACATATGACATCCAGTCTTTGAGAATCCTGAATTATATGTCTCGCAGTGTGCGTATATACCCGGCGGATTGACAGTGAATAATCGATTTTACCAAAGGATTCCCGTGAGTTTGATATCCCTACCAATGCGTAAACTTTATCTTTTGGATCCGACGACTTCTTACTCTTGTGGGAAAGCAAAAGCTCAAAAAGAGGAGAACCGACCGCATCGGGGGCCTGATCTCTTGATACTTGCAAGCTCTTTGGTCCCCCAGTGGTGAGAGTTCGTACAAATGATGGTGATTTCAAGTAGATAGACAACAGTAAGTGTTCTTCTCTTTTCAATATATCGCACGTGTTACAAAGCTCCATCATAGGTATGCTCTCGTCCCCACAAAGTACAATTGCTTCTTTAGCACAGGCAACTTCTTGAATAACCCATATCCTCCACCAATATTGCCGACGAAAAAGAGTCATTAAAGCCATCAATTGATCCTGTGTTGACGGTTCGTGTAGCATTTTAATCACTTGATTCCTTGTAGCCTTGCTCAATTTTTTGGCCAGTCGGATTGCCAAAGAACTATTGTCCTTCTCGGAGCCAATCCAAACAGGCACAGATTGTGCATTTTGAAAAATGGTTCTCATCTTAGCTATCTGGTTATTTCGCTCTGGTATGTTGCTTTGGTCGATACAGATGGCATCAACCCACAGAAAGCTTTCGTCATTCTCTTTCTGAGAACGTAATCTCCTCAAAGCTCCAAGGAGATTTTTGGATGCGGAAAGGTGTTTTCCGTTGACAATTATTGACTCTGAGGAAATTTTGGCCCCCCAAGTATAAGAAAGTGCTCGATAATCAGGAGCTCTGCGAAAAGCTGTGTGAATGAGCCGACAACAAACAACATCATCCTCCGACAGCGAGGGAAGAATTCGTAGTAACCGAATCTCATCTAGGTCATGTTTCAGCTCCTTGTATTGAAATGGGTCAATTGGTTGATTCATTTCTATGATGCTCTGTTGATGTGTAAGAATAAAAATAATCTTCCTTGGTTGATTGTGTAGCCAAGGAAATCGGTGAAAAAGCCCGTCAGCGCCGAAGAGGTACTTTTATGATGATACTATTGATGGGCCACGCAAACAGCTCGATCAATCTCTATCACAATTTGAAACTAGAAACGTATTTCGCAGCCTGCATTCTATTGCTATCGAATCGATGCGCGACAACTTCAACATACTATAACCATATGCATAGCAACGGCTAACCAAGACCAAGGATGGCAGAAAGTGGGGGCTTGTAGGATCCATGGATAACCTTATCTTAAGCTCGCCGTTTGAAGTTCACACCTGAAGTTCACACCTGGTTACAAGATATATCAGATCAGCTCCCCTCGGATCTTCTATCGACCTCTTGGCTGCGAGATCATGGATGTGACACAATTTTCGGTGTGGTATTCTTGAAAAACACAAGAAATGTTAGAACAGTTATTGGTTGCCGACCTAAATATTTCATCACTGCCCATAGTTTGGATGAGAGCATACGAGTATGAGGAATATGTATATGAATCCGGAAACTTCACCATACTCGCGGACGCACACGAAGTGGTATACGAGTATGAGATAAGAAGTAGATGTTGATATATTGGGCCACTCCATTCAAGTCATAGTTTCCCTATTTTACCGCCTCGTCCTCGCCCCTCATTTTCTTCCCCAGGTTATGTTCATCTGACTGTCAAACCAAGTCGCTTGCCAATCAATTTATACATATTTCGGTGGGTAAATCATAAGCATTTGTCAGGATTGGGCAACTAGTCCAGTAGTGCGACCATGATGAAGTAAACACTGGTCGCTCTAGACTAATAAGAGTCGATGACGCTGATGAGATGTCCCCGCATCCCCACTACTCATACTTTATTTGCAATCTTCAATTCACTTCACTTCACTTCACCTCACCTCACTTCACCTCTCTTCAAATCTCAAAGATCTCGAGTCTATTTCAATTACTCAGAGTATTATCAAGGACAAGGACGATTCCGAAATGTCTTCCAATTTCTATCTTGAAGGTACCCCAGATGAAGTCAAGAATGCGAAGGTGAGTTACGATCGGCTTGTCTGCCAAGCTATGCAGCTGACTGAGATAATGAAGGGACTTCATCTTGTAACAATGTCAACGCCCAATGGCAAAAAAGTTCAGATTATGCTCGAGGAATTGAAGGCGGCATATGGCACCGAATGTAATGAGTGCCATCTGGAATCACGCGTACAGAGTCTTGCTAACTAACTTAGACACTCACACTCTCATTCATATCTCAAGTAATGAGCAAAAGAAAGACTGGTTCTTGAAGTTGAATCCGAATGGTACATTAAGATAGAAGATTGTGTGAGAGTTCAATGCTTAGTATCTTGCAGGTCGAATTCCCATTTTGATTGACAACACCAAGACTCCTCCGTTTCCTGTAATGGAGACCAGTGCAGAATTACTTTACCTCTTGAAGGAGTTCGATAGCAAGGATATTTTTGGATTCAAGGACGAACTTGAGAGAAATGAGTGCCTTCAATGGCTGTTCTTCTGGCATGGTAGTGTAAGATCTTCGTTGCCCTGAAAATACTTCCCGGCTAACAGTTTGATAGGGTGCCCCAGTAAGTTCAAGCATAGAGACGTTATCTATTCTGCTACTGTTCTATGGAGGGTTCTAAACTCTCCACATTCTCTGGAAATTTCATCCAAAGTCATGGTGTTCTAGCAGTACTAATGACTTCAATTTGTAGTACCAAGGCCAAGTGACCTACTTTTCCAAGCTTGCAAGCGAGAAGAATCCAGGTCAGTAGCTATTCTTCATCTTTATGCGCAGGATTCAACTAATCCCAATGGATACTTAGGAGCCATAAAGAGATTCAAGGACGAGACCCTGCGTATTTTTGGGGTACTTGAGATCCGCTTGTCAGGCAAATATACTGGCGAGCCTCGTGATTACTTGGCTGGTAATGGGAAAGGAAAATATTCCGTTGCAGATATTGGAACTTGGCGTAAGTTGTCTCAATATTCTGTATGGGACTTTAGTTGACAATGACTTTCAGCATGGTTGAATGCATGGGACTTCTCGGGTGCAATCACAAAGGAAGAAATGAATGCATTCCCGCATTTATTGAAGTGGATTGATAGGATTGCTGAGGTTAGTAATGCACATCTTAACGATGAATCTTGCTAACAAAATTAGCGACCCGCTGTTCAAAGTGGAACTGCTGAAAGATGGCAAAATTGGTGAAATTAGTTGTCTAAACAATAGTGGTTAGGTCATTCAGATATGGCATGGACTTGCGATAGCAGAGGTAGCTCTACGAAGTTATTAAAGTTAACTGGGAGATTTAAATGACTAATTGTTATTGTTTCGACCTTTACTCGTGAGTATCTATGATCTTCCATCTCAGTGCTATGGCCCAATCAAGAAATACTTCATCATTGGCCATTGAAAATGTGTCCCTTTAAGCTTCGGCATTCGAGTTCCCATTCTGTATAATAAATCTAACCGTCTTGTCTGAGAATTTACTTTCTGGATGCATTTTCTGCTTGCAAGCACTCGTTCATCGCCTAGCCATCTTAATAATCGGAATATTGGATAATGTAATTCTAGACGCGAGTGATTTTGAGGCAAACGAATCAATCGGCTATGTACTTGCCGGTTTACTGACGTTTCAACGACCTGCATAAAGTTCGGATTCCGGCAGAGAACTTTCTTTTCTTGCAACAAGAAATGGCAAACTTTCCGTATTTCCAGCATGGAAACTCCTGTAATTTTTTTGCGTCAGTTTCTGCTTTGCGGGCTTGTTTTGACTTTATCTGCTTTCCAAAGGTGCTTTCCAAGTGAGTGTCAATGATGCTTGTTATTTGTTGCAGTTTCTTCTTTTTCCACTTCTTGCGTGTGTTTGTTGTCAAACATACTAATAACTATCTTTGTCAGAATATGATGTTCCAGTTATAATTCTCTTGATAAGGAGAGAAAGTGTTCTCTTGTAATAGGGTAAACATACTCTCGTGTCTAGAATTTTCAGCAACGGAAATTTACTGCTGTCTCTGGACGTGAATACAAGCTCTTTTCTTCCGCGGCTCAACTTTATGAGCAGCAACTAAAGTTGGCAACGGTAGTCACTTCCGAATATTTTATTCTCAACGCAATCACAGAAAGTATCCTTAGCTTGGACTTATACAACGCCCCTAATTTCACTTTTGGGTAGGCACAAAATCCCTCATGACCCGGAATCACAGCGAAATCAATTTGCACATATTCACCGTTTCTCACCCCTCATTTCTCCACTTTGATTTGGACATTCAATCAGCCGTCATATCAATCCATATTTATTTCAAGAAGACTCTATTACTGCCACATCTTCTTTTCCTCTCAAATTTGAACCCAATCCACCAATCTTCTTTACGGACAGAAACACATATATTCAACCCATCCAACTTTATTCAACAATGGATGCTACCACCGCTCACATACTTCCACTAGCGGAGGCCAGTCATTTTGAAGAGTGGTTCAAAATAGCTATGAAGTGGAAAACTGGAAAGGTAATGAACTCATAGCTCGCCTTGTATCATAAATTTCATTAACCGGCTATTTTATTACAGAGTTACAGATGTTCATCCCCAGCCAAAGAGAAAATGCTCGATGGGATCAAGGGAGAACTGATGGGACTCTTAACACCACCAGCTTCTCCCTTGAAACCAATATACTCGTATTCCTTGGACTCCCCAGTGTCGACCCGAAAAAGCTCGATTACATCTTCCTTGGCCTTTCCTGTCTCTGAATCATCGTTGTTGGCCCCACTGTACCTGACGCCACTAATGGTAGTTATACTGCCCGATTCCACATTAGCAGCTGATCCCAAGTCTTCCTCACCACGGGCAGTTGATCTCCCTACTTGTTCCAAATCATCACCACCTATACTTTCTCCTCCTTCTCCTCCTCCAGAGAAAGCGCCAATATTCGAGAACGAGTTCTACGAAGTCAAACGTTCTCCAAAGGGCGGTCTAGGCTGTTTCGCCAAAGTGAATATTGAGTCTGAAACCATGATTCATTCCGAGGAACCTTTGTTCTTATCTTCAATGGTGCAAATCTACTTTAATTTCGAACAATTGACGGTGGAACAACAAGCTGCCTATCTGAAATTGCATTATTGGCATGGTCTCGCTGCGCACAAAATTCTGGCAATCTTTCAGACTAACCGGTATGTGTATCCGCCCCAACTATCAGAGCTATACACAGTCCAGCTGATCACGTGTGAGATAATTGCATCACTGACTTTCCTCGTCTATAGTTTTCACGTACCCGGTGGCAAATCTGGAATCTTCCTCAATTCGTCTCGTTTCAATCATGCATGTCCCGGGTTCTGCAATTCCACGTATGGTTTTCGTAAAGATATCAATAAAATGGTATTCACCACCCTCAGGGATATAAGCAAGGGTCAAGAAATCACCATCTCGTATGCGAATGTTCCCACTCATTTGTATCAAAACTATGGATTCTTTTGCGATTGTCCGGGATGTCCTCCGGGGAGTTTCGCGTCGAAAAAATGGGAGTATGAAAATGATTTGATAAGGCAGGCGGAGAAACCAGTTGATAATTCGGATGAGTTTGAGCACGAACCGTACCCGGGGAATGAAGTTGAGGCGTGGGAGCGTGAGCGTGATTTGTTTGAGTGGTAGATTGGGGAGTGAGAGGGGGAGAATTGTGGAAGTGGTAAGAGACACAGGGTTGTTGATGGATGTCTGAGGAAGATTTATGGCATGGGAGAAAAGCATTTTTACTCGTTGCTGCAGCGGAAGATATCAAGTTATTGGATAAGTTACCGTGGGAAAATTTGAAGATATGCACTTGACGTAGCGCTGGATGTTATTGGTCTCGGGGTTGCTGACGGAAGTCTGAAACCGACGTTAAACTATACCATCTACTAATTATGGGAATGTCAGGGATGGAGCAGCGCTTGGTTATCTTTTAGTCATTGGAAGGTTTAATTATTTTGAACAGAGAAGTTTGGAAGACTTACGAAGATTTATGAAATGTTTGCAATTGAAGACCAGACGATTTCGGTAGTGGTGATACGAGGGGAACTATGTTGAGAACTTGAAACGTCGAAGTGAAAATTGTGAGTGTATGTCTGTAACAAATATAACAAAGGTGGTAGAAACGTATACTCGAATCGAATTTGACAGTTTGTACCAACTACTGACGTTCCGTTCTCAGAGATTCTAACTCCAACTAAAATTATGCTTATATATCTCCAAGTTCCTCTCTGAATGTATATATTTCTCAAACACATCTATCCATGATACCCGTCATAAATATATACAATACATACCATACTATCCAAAAAGAACCCCCCCTCCCCCCCAACCTTCAATATTCTAGTCGCAAGAATAACAGGGCGCAAAGAAGAACCGGTATTGATATCGAGATGTAAGCGTTCTAGCCCTTGCTCATCACACCCCCCCTTCAACTTTTCAATATTATTTTCGAAATTCAATATCTATTCGACACTACAATATTATCTTACAAAACTCTACGTCTATATTGATAAATAATAGTTAAACCTTGTACTAGAATTACATTATTTAATTAATAACTTAGTGCTTTAGAGTATAGTTGTATAAATAAGTGAATGATCCTAGTGATCTTCACTTAGTGAATGATCTTCTATAGTATAGCTTTTAGTGAATACGAAAGAGATTAGCTCTTTCGTATCATCATAGCTTTCTATTTAAAAGCTATAGAAATCAAGTAATTAGTTCTTTAGATAGAAATACAAACTTGACAATTAGGACTTACGAACAAACCGTAGGTACTACATCATCTGTATCCTTCTCACTTTGTTTGTACGAACAATAGTCTATAATTGCTATAATAAATTTCATTTCGTGGGAACTGAAACTACAGGTAAATGGAAGGGCTATATGAAAGGGGCAGTGAGGAGCGGAGAGAGAGGTGCAAGCGAGATCTTGAACTCCTCGAAACCGTATTCGGCAAAGATGTAGCGAGCAATTCTCAAGGCTCATTATAACTAATATCTCGTAATTAATCTCGAATATTTTCTCAAGTACTGTAATATGAAGAATCGTATTCATCAAACCTCGCTATTAGAGTATAATGTCTTATCAAATGTATAAACTCTCTTCAAAGTTCTTAAGTTCTCAGTCACCTATTGTGATTTATCTACTATACGTAATGACGCTTGAGTATATGATAATGACCCTAACTATTATTGTAAGGATTTTTTTACTGATTACTATTGTTAGTAATTCATTTCAAGAAGGGGGGTAGTAAAAGCCTCTGATTGGCCACTACTCTTTATAAATTCAATCTAGAGCTTTTCGAAAATCTAGATAAAGAAATAAAGAAATATTTAATTGGATTATATTTAGTTAAATTGAAATCAACTTTCAAATTGATATGATTGGTTTTATCTTACTTACGGATTATTTTTGAGCAAATTGAGATAAAGAATATTTAGAGAAAAAGACTTTGAAGAGGAGTAGAGAGAGGGGTAAACAGGCGGGGCGTAAATATGAAGAAGGTTTGATTATTGAAATGTGATTAACAATACTCTAGGTAAAACTGTATCTAATTTTAAGCAAAAGCATAACATCAAGAAGCAGGGAATGACGAATTCATGACTCAAGATATCTTGACTGTTGTCATCATCTTCGACGCAATGCTCGAAAGCATCTGAGACATGTATTGTAATCTTGACTGTACAAAGCAAATGTGTAGTGTGAACGCAGTGAATGGCTTCAATTCAATGGCTACCGTATTAAAACCCTAACCGAATGCGAAAGAGAATAGCTCGTTTATTGCAATTTGAGAATACCTCAATGTCACACACCTACTCAATCTCATCGGAACAGTTATGCAGACTACTATATACCTGGTGTTAACATTTTATCTGATATTAACTCTAATTAGGGTTTAGGGAATACTATTGTAGATTCAGTAGCGTAATTATATATGTTTATATAATGTGTCTCATTGTATTTCTGACGGGATTCGATATTACGTTGCGGAGACTACTGGGAATGGAACGCAAGCAACGAAATTATCATATAGTAAGCCCTCGGCTTTATAGGTACCCCAACGATATGACAAAGCAATGTATTCGAGTATATAGACTGCAACAGCAGTGAGTGATGCAGGCTCAAAAACAATGATAAATCCATTAATTACCCCAACATCTTGCGCATTTCCAACTGAATAGCGCGTGTTGAATAGGAGACTAGCAGGTTTTACATATTTCTCTATCGCCGCTCCCCTTTTCCTATCCCGAGATCTAGCTATCTCCCTCCATCTACTTGAGATACCAAGCCCCTATCATATTCTACAATAAATCTTTGAATTTACCCAATGCAGGAGCCTTGCTACCCGAGAATTCTGCAGTCAACCCATCGAGTGCAGCAAAGTGCTCTACATATTTCAACCCTTTCTCATTCTCCGCAACGGTCTTCTCCCATGTCCAGGCACCAGGTCCTTCGGCGATTTCATTCTGCTTGTCTTTGGCTTTTGTAGCTTCACCAACAAGAAGAGCAGTTGATTCCCCAGAGTCACTTATAGTAGCCCATCCACCAGGTTTCTCCGGTAAAAGCCCACTCGAAGCTAATAACACCTCAGGATGGATCGTCATTCTACTCAACTTGATGACGTATTTACTAATGCCGGTAGCCAAGATATACTTCTCCTCAATCTTCTCTGCCTCTCCTTCCTGCGCCACAAACCTAGCATTGCGTCCACCAAACCAAGACCCATCCCCCAAAACATAACCCTTAGGCTTAACCTTCCCTTTCTTCACAAAATGCGTAACAATATAAATCCACTTTTTATCCCAGCACAACAACCGACTCCACATCTCATACGACTCATACGGGGCAACTTCCTTTCTGAAGCTACAGCTCGTACCTCCCAAGATGATACCCCAGCGTCCCCTCATCTTCTTCCCATTAGCACCGAGCACCAACCCCGTCTTCTTGTTGTTTCTTAATGCATCGATACCCGGCTGCAGCAAACATGTAACGAGATGTGCACGAGTGACATCGAGATCGGAGAAGTACGTCGAGTTCGATTTATGAGCATTGTAGTCGCATTCCCAGAGCGGGGAATGCGAGGGGTTGATGATAGGAAGAAAGAGAGATGCGGGGCCTAGCTCTGTGGGAATGTATCGCTTGCTGAAAATGATGTGTTGGAATAGGCCCTTCAAAACTCGGTACTGGGTCTGTTAGCTTCTTGTACCTGGATATGGATTGTTGGAGAAGACGGAATGGAGGGGTAATCACATACGTGCCAGACTCCTGGGAGATTTTTAAGATTCCCAAGAAGTAAGATAGCTATAGCTATGCGCGAGTAGCTGCCGGGTCCGGTGACTGTGTTGATGATCAAATTTTGAACACTGGTGTGAAATACACCGATTGTGACTGCGATGCCGGTCGCAAAAACCAGCGATTTCAGAGGTAGAAAACTTGCCATGGCGTCGTTGACTGCGATTGTATGGACTTAGCAGTTTGCAAACTCAAACAGAGCTGTAGTAAATTAACATTTGACTCTTGATGGTGTATTGAATGTTTCCAACTTTAAATACCCTCAAACCGAACTTTTGGGCGGCGTAGTTGCAACACGGCGAGAAATTGTTGGGACATTATTGTTGAATCATATTGGATTGGTTGGAAAACAAATATCTTATTTTGGATATATCAAAATCAGGTATCACTAAAATTAGATATATCTACCTAGATAGGTATTCTTTTCGATTCGTCTAAATCGGGTAGTTTTTAGCCTCATTGACAAACGCAACTAGATGGCGCAGTAATGACTAGTCCCATAAAATTGATGAAAATCGTTTTTATAGCTATACTCAATACCTATCTTGAATTTAAAAAGAAAATATTGAAATTAGAATAATAATAGATTTAATAAAATAAAATACAAAAATTGAGATAGCTGAATTAATCTCACTTAAAGGGGTGGTGAACAAGAGCCAGAACTCTTCCATACAAGATAAATACTTCTTTGGGTTTTCGTATGCGACGATTAGAGAAGATCAAAAGAGAGGCTGAGAAGATAAAGATGGGGGAAGCGACTAGCTAAGGAGATTTGTAAAGAGATTGGGGAGATTGGGGAGATTGGGAAGGAAATGGAAGGCGGGAGTGAGAGTGAAAGATAGGGAGAGAGCAAGGCCGAGGAGGAAGAGAATGAGCAGGAGAAAGATGTGATTGTGTATGATAATAATGCTTGAGTAAGTAGAAATCGAGAGTGATAAGTTAGAGAGAGAAGAGTATGTGACTGGCAAACGAAGATTTGAAAAAATAGAAAAGAAGATGAAGACCCAAAGCCCAGGAGGAAAGAAAAGAGTGAATAGTAAAGAAAAGTTAGTTGACATGTATTTTTATAACTTAACTAGGATTTAGATCGATCCACTGTAATATCCCGCAATTAGAACAGAAATATGAGACTGCGTTTAGTCTTTCAGTTTGGAATCTGCTGGCTTGTGAGGGATAGATATATGATATAGAGTATTGATAGAAACTTCCTGATAGAAACTTCCGACTTTAGCACACTTTCTGGATTGCCAAAGACAAATTTGAAGAGAACGAGAGGTTGAGAATTTGAAGGATGGAAAACTAGCTTGAGGAATTCGAATGCATAATGATAGGAAATTAAGGAAGTGATAAGAGTCAAGAATTTGGGCCTCAGTACCTGGTCGCGGATATACTAACACATGGAGTGAATAACAATCATCACGAGCAAGCACCGACCCACCAACCAATTCACACTTCACACTTCACTCTCATCTCATCTCAATTCCTTACTTACTCCATCCACATGCTCCACTTAAAACCAACGTCTCTCCTCCAAAAATATCACCTTCTTCTCCAACACATGCTCCAAAAAGATTCTCCATACCATCATACATAACAAGGAAGCTTGTCAAAAAAGATACCCGCCCTTCCTCCCAATATCCCAACCTCCCAACCAGCAAAAGCTTAAGAGCGCGACGCTCTTTAACCCCAATGAGCCACCATCGGATATGTTATACATTAGATAATTCATATATCCGATCGGTGTCACTGTCCGAATCGAAGCCCTGACAATGCTAAGTAGAAAGACGGACAACATTCTCGAGAATGATGAATTCTACCGCTGCGCCATCGAGACGTGTGGGTGCTTGTTGGTTGGTCGCGTGCTTGCATATATATTGGAGAGCTGGGTGTGGTCTCGCTTGTGTTTGTTGTAGGTGTAGATGGATACATGCGACAAATCTCTCAGACTGGAAAGCTTTGTAATGCTTTGTTGAATTGCGGAAGTTGATATGGGTGGTTTGATAGTTGGTGATCTTGGGGGCGTTTGTATGAACTTCTGTATGCGTTTCTTTAATCTTGTATCATATGTTTACCTCAAATTCGATGATGGTAAATTTAACGTGATTCAATGTCTATCTGGAGACATACATTTGCACGTCTACTGGTTATGAACTTTCTCGCTGCATACCGCGATGACGGACTCTTCAGATCGTGTGAACGGCGAGTCCTTCGTTATTGATCATATTTCCCTCGGAATCAAACATTGCCTGGAATACCTTGCACTCGCAGTATCTTCGCGCAATTGGCCCTTCTGGATTTGATTGATATTCCATTTCAAAAATTATCTGTTCCTCTGTTCATCCACTCTTCATAGTTCAAACTCCGTGTTCCTCTTCTCCATTTGTCACATGGCCCTCCGACTTCCCAGCATCCTTCCTCCTGTTTCTATCCTTCGCTCTGCCCTTAATCTTTGCACTAACCGCTTCGTGTTTATTCTTCCACATCCCTCCATATCTATACTCTGGATGTTTGCCATCGCCATCTACTTTCCCTCCACTGACATCCTTCCAACATTTACCCGTACATACGAAATGCCATTTTTTCGTGTCGTCAATTTGACATCGTATCAGTACATCGCGAGGTGTATGGCATATAGTACAGGGTTTGCTGTGTGGCGACGGGGAAGGAGACGGTGCGGTTGAGTTTGTAGATGAGATCGTGGAGTCTTCGGTATTGATGTTGGAAGTATGCTTGTTGAGCGCAGCGGAATCTTGTTCTTCGACATTCGCTGCCGCATACGCGGCTTGGCATTTTTGCATTGTTATAACCCTGATTTCATACGATGCGATGTGATGTGGTGTGATGTGGTGTGATGTGATATGAATAGAACCCTGGTATCTTTGAACATCATGAGTTCTCCAAAAGTAGAGAGTTCGGAAGTCAATGCCGAAGCTCTCCCCATATCTGTGACTGTGACTGTGACTGTGACTGTGCATATATCGCTGCCGCTATAATGGTACGCTGTCTATATGAAGGATATTGTTGGATTGTGCATCGACATAATGCTGAAGCGTGGCAAAAAGCAGCACTATCTTAGCCACACTCAGCCATGGTAAATACACGTCATCTTGACTTTGAAATATAGAGTTCAATCCATCATCCATGCGACCGACCTTGCCAAGATTTGGAGCTTTTGTCTTTTTCGGGGGAGAGAGCAAAAGTATATAACGAAGACGTTTTCATGTTCTCCGCAGATGTTAATCCTCTCAATTATAATATTTATTATAATATTATAATACTATAAC